>CM042379.1:11340840-11353340 GCA_023634145.1 Thymallus thymallus
CGGGCTTATGGTTTGCACAACATTGTAACCATACAGTATGTTTGAGACCAACGCGTGGCCATGGCTGTGTGAGAAGCGCACCTGTATCTCTCACAGAACTAGAATGAGATTCACTTTCAATGGTCTGTCTTCCTCTCTCTGCACTGATAGACATCTCCATCGTTGCACTTCATAATTTATTTCCTTATAAAATCATAGCTGCGTGAAGGGTTCTGGAGGAGCTACAGCACCCTTGATAAATAAAAATGTGCAAAAGTTATAGAATTACTGCTGTCTGTTCAGAAATAAATTAAATCATTCAGAATAGCCTACTACACTTAATATGTAATTGTTGGATTGTATGTGTGTATAGTTTTGTTCAATGTTGTGTATGTAAGTTGTTTTGTCTGAAACTTTGTTCCCCCTGCTGCTGTTGGACCTGGTCTCTCTTGAAAAATAGATTTTATCTCAATGAGAAAAACTTGTATAAATAAAGGTTAAACAAAAAACAATCACCAGCGAGTGAGCTGAGCATCATTGGGTGAGTCAGTGAAACTGGAAAGCATTTTTAGGACTATATTTTCCTCCTCATATTGTAGCTTATATGTCACCACACACCTAGGCTGTGGCTATTGATGGATTCAAGACAAGGTCGTTTTTATTGATTTCAGATTCTCAGTTTGTCAGTGTCAAAGTAGCCTGCCATTTCCATCATTTATGTGGTATTAAAAAAGATTCTGCCTAAGTCTCCAGTAGTGTCGAATTACGTAGAATTACATGAAATGTGTTTATAGAAGGCCATAGAAGGGTGTGTCCAACTTTTTCCCCTCATATCATTTTTTGGTGGCTACAGTTAGAGATGCAGGTGTCATTTGGTTAGCTAGCAAGAAATGTGAATCGCTTTGCTAGCTAGCTATGCTGAACTTGAGCAACTGTTATCCACAGTTAGCATGCATGTCTCTTAGTTGTTAATCAAATGTATTTGGCACCGATCAAATGGGCAGGCAGACAGTTCTCATTCAGTTGTCAAAGCGTGGGTTGGGACAAGCATGTATTGGCAGGCAAGCTGAAGAAGGGGCGAGCAGGCTACTATTCCCCTTTGTTTATCAGTGCAATTTTGACGACCAACTACAAGCTGAAAAAGTTTGAGAGGGTTCATTAGATTTAAGATAATTTCGCTCTGGCTGACATTAGTTGTTGATCTTAGGGAGGGAGAGATAGCCTACCTGTGTCATGACTTCCGTCTGATCTGCTGTGTTTTGTGTTTTTTGAGCACATGTGCCTTGTTTTGACAGCTGGCCATGTGCTCCCCTGTCATTGTAGTGTCTCCCCTCCCACTCGTTATCCTTAACTATCCTTGTTCTCTTCACACCTGCTGTCAATTAATCCCTCATTACCTCCCCTATTTTAGGTCTTCTTGTGTTCAGTCTTTTGTCAGACCGTTGTTGTGAGTATGCTTTTCCTGTGACCTACTTATCCTTGCCTTGTCTTGCTGTTTTTCTTCAGACTCCAAGTGTTGTTTTGTTTTTGTTTTGGCATTTTGATTTTTGTCCTGCTTCCACTGTGTCCTGCCAGGCCTGGTTTCCTAGTCTGCCTGCCCAGGTGTTTTCTCTGTTGGGACTTGGATGTACCACCCCAGACCCTCACTGTCTGCTCATCACCATTCCCAGGGAACTCAATGTAACTCGGACACTGCGTCGGATGACGCCATAATTTGTTTCTTTTGAGAAGTACTCTCCTGGCCCAGAGGACATTTATTTGGACTTCCTCTTTTCTTTTGTGTTCCTGTTTATTTTTTCCTGGGCTCATTTAAGAGCAAAATAAACACTGTTGCCTGCAACTGAATCCGTGTCTCTCCCTGACAGAACGGTCTGACCATAAAATGGATTCAGCAGGTGCAGACCAAGTCAGAAATGCAGTGAGTCAACAGGGCGCTCTTCTGGGACAGCATTCCAGCCAGTTAACTGCCACTTCACGGGAGGTTGAGTGCCTGACCGCCCAAGTAGCGGATCTCAATCTCCAGATCCAAGAACTCCAGCGGGAAGCCTTGGCCAGAAGATCAGCTGCAGCATACGGCCGTCCTCTACCTAATGCTGAACCTGAACCCCATGCCAATAGTCCGCCACCCTACGACGGGGATCCCAATTCCTGCCGTGCGTTCCTGTCTCAGTGCTCCCTTGTCTTCGCACTCCAGCCTCGACGTTATGTTACGGAAGAGTCCCAGGTGGCCTTTGTCATCACACTCCTGAAAGGAAGGGCCCGCGACTGGGCAACGGCTGTGTGGGATGCTCGTGCTCCATTCTGTGCCACATTCGAGGACTTCAGAGCGGAGATGATTAAGCTGTTTGACCGCTCTGCTCAAGGTGATGAGGCGGCCTCCCAGCTGGTGCGGTTAAATCAGGGCGGCCGCTCTGTTACGGAATACTCCATCCAGTTCAGAACTCTGGCAGCCACATGTGACTGGAACGAGGCAGCGTTACGCGCTAGGTTTCGGGAGGGGCTGGCTGACGACATCCAGGATGAGATTGTCACTCACGAGCTGCCTCACAACTTAGACACCCTTGTGGAACTGGCGCTTCGTGTGGAGGGGCGTCTTCAACGTCGACGTCAGAGGTGTACAGCTCGATCCTCCTGGGTGCTGGATGAAGGTGCCTCCAGTGCTGTTCCCACCTCCTCGTCTTCTTCAGCAGACCCTGAGCCCATGCAAGTGGGGCGTGTTCGTCTCACCCCTAAGGAGAAGCAGGATCGTTTGACTTGGGGCCTTTGCCTTTACTGCGGGAAGCCAGGGCATCGTGCTATCCGGTGTCCTTTAAAAGCCGGAGCCCATCAGTAATCCGGGGAATCCTGGTGGGTGCTACTCCTTGTCTCGACTCCCCCATCTCACGTTCCCTGCTAAATGTTTCTGTTCAATATCAAGATACTGTTCACTCCTGTTCAGCCCTGATTGACTCGGGTGCTGAGGGCAACTTCCTGGATGTCTCCGTTGCTGTGCTGTGGGGCATTCCTGCCATTCCTCTCCCTTCTCCTATCTCTGTCCGCTCCCTTAATGGTCTCCTCATTACCTCCATCACCCATTCCACTCCTTCCGTAAGTCTTCTTGTCTCCGGCAATCACCGTGAGGTGATTGAGCTGTACCTCCTAGATTCCCCAAGTGCCCCCGTTGTCCTAGGGCATCCGTGGCTGGTGCAGCACAACCCTCACGTGGATTGGTCAGGGAATTCTGTGTTCTCTTGGAGTCCGTCTTGTCTTGCGTCATGTTTAGGTTCTGCCTTGTCTCCTGGCTCTGTGTCTTCTGTTTTTCAGGTTGAGGAGGCCGATCTCACCGGAGTCCCGGTGAAGTACCACGATCTCTGTCAGGTCTTCAGTAAGTCCCGAGCCACATCCTTGCCTCCTCATCGGCCATATGACTGCGCCATCGATCTCCTCCCAGGCACTTCTCCACCCAAGGGTCGTCTGTATTCCCTTTCTGGTCCTGAGAGAGAGGCCATGGACAAGTATATTCAGGAATCCTTAAATGCCGGCCTCATCCGTCCCTCTTCCTCGCCCGCTGGGGCTGGGTTCTTCTTCGTTAAGAAGAAGGATGGCTCCCTGCGACCCTGCATTGACTACCGGGGTCTTAATGACATCACCAGAAAGAACAGGTATCCTCTGCCTCTGATGTCATCAGCTTTTGAGTTGTTACAGGGAGCCAGGGTCTTTACCAAGCTAGACCTCCGCAATGCCTACCATTTGATCCGGATACGTGAGGGGGATGAGTGGAAGACAGCCTTCAACACCCCAACGGGACACTTTGAATACCGGGTCTTACCCTTTGGGCTCACCAACGCCCCAGCTGTCTTCCAGGCCCTGGTGAACGATGTGTTGAGGGACATGGTAAACAGATTTGTCTTTGTGTACCTGGATGATATTCTCATCTTCTCTCCCTCCTTGCAGGTACACACTCAACACGTCCGTCAGGTGCTACAACGGCTGCTGGAGAACCAGCTTTACGTGAAGGCAGAGAAGTGCGTGTTCCACGCCAAGTCTGTTTCGTTCTTGGGGCATATCATTTCAACGGAGGGGATCAAAGCCGACCCCGCTAAGGTAAGGGCCGTGGCCGAGTGGCCAACCCCTGACTCTCGGAAGGCGTTGCAGCGGTTCCTGGGGTTCGCCAACTTCTATAGGCGATTCATCCGGAACTTTAGCCTGGTTGCTGCACCCTTAACAGCACTCACCTCTCCTAAGGTACTGTTCAGATGGAATTCTCAGGCTCAGGAGGCCTTTGATGTTCTTAAGTCCCGTTTCATCTCTGCTCCTGTTCTGTGTCTTCCAGATTCTGAATGCCAATTTATTGTTGAGGTGGATGCCTCCGATGTCGGGGTAGGCGCGGTCCTATCTCAGCGGTTCCCCAGAGATGGGAAGGTGCACCCGTGTGCCTTCTTCTCTCACCGTTTGAGCCCTGCTGAGCGAAATTACGACATAGGTAACAGGGAGCTGCTGGCAGTCAGGCTGGCTCTGGGGGAATGGCGTCACTGGTTGGAGGGAGCAACGCGGCCCTTCTTGGTCTGGACGGATCACAAGAATTTAGAGTATGTCCGTTCGGCCAAGAGGTTAAATGCTCGCCAGGCCCGCTGGGCACTCTTCTTTGGGCGGTTTAACTTCTCCCTCTCGTATCGGCCGGGCTCCAAAAATGTTAAGCCTGACGCCCTCTCTCGTCTGTTCGAGGGTCCTGGCGGGGAGGCGACCCCCAAAACCATTCTCTCCAGGGAGTTGGTGGTGGGGTCCCTTTCCTGGGACGTCGAGCGGCGGGTGAGGGAGGCCATCGAGGGCGGGGAGCCCCTGAGGGGGTGCCCAGGGGGTCGGTTGTTTGTGCCGGCTGCGCTGCGTCCTGAGGTCCTTCGGTGGGGACATGAATCCAGAGTAGCCTGTCATCCGGGGGTTCGGAGGTCGCTGGCTGTCATCCGTCAGCGATTTTGGTGGCCTTCCATGGCCCAAGATGTCAGGCAGTTTGTGTTGGCTTGCTCGGTATGCGCTCAAAATAAGACGTCTAACCGTTCTCCTGTTGGTCTGTTGCAGCCTTTGCCCATTCCCTCTCGCCCTTGGTCACACCTAGCCCTTGATTTTGTCACTGGCCTTCCCCCATCGAGAGGTAACACCGTGATTCTGACGGTGGTGGACCGCTTCTCCAAGGCGGCCCATTATATCCCCTTACCCAAGCTCCCCTCCGCCAGGGAGACAGCACAGGTGGTGGTGGACCACGTCTTCCGGATCCATGGACTTCCGGTGGACGTGGTCTCCGACAGAGGACCCCAATTTGTCTCCCGGTTTTGGAAAGAGTTCTGTAGACAGATCGGGGCCTCAACGAGTCTGTCTTCAGGTTTTCACCCTCAGACCAATGGGCAGGCCGAGCGAGCCAACCAGGATCTCGAGCGAGCTCTCCGCTGCCTGGCGTCACATAGTCCGAGCTCCTGGAGTCAGCAGCTATCGTGGGTGGAATATTCCCACAACTCCCTGCCGGTAGCGTCTACGGGTATGTCTCCTTTTCAATGTTCTGTGGGTTATCAACCGCCCCTTTTCCCCACACAGAAACCCGAAGCCGCGGTCCCGTCTGCCTTGGCCTTTGTCCGTCGGTGTCGTCGCACCTGGAGGAGGGCTGAGGAGGCCTTGGCCCGGGCTTCCAGACGGACCAAAGCGGCGGCTGACCGTCACCGGACTCCAGCTCCCCAGTATGTGTGCGGTCAGAAGGTGTGGCTATCCACCAAGGACCTGCCTCTCCGGGTGCCTTCTCGTAAGCTGGCACCCAGGTTCATTGGGCCATACCGCATCACCAAGGTCCTGAGTCCGGCAGCAGTGCGGCTCAAGCTTCCCCCCACGCTTGGTCGGGTTCACCCTGTCTTTCATGTGTCCAGGGTCAAGCCTGTGTTTCGGTTCCCCCTTAATCCTGTTGTTTCTTCCCCGACACCGCCCCCTCCTCGTCTGGTGGATGGTACTCCAGTGTACACTGTGAGAAAGCTTTTGGACGTTAGACGCCGTGGTCGGGGTTTCCAGTATTTGGTGGACTGGGAGGGCTACGGTCCGGAGGAGAGGAGTTGGATTCCGGCTCGGGATATTCTGGACCAGACTCTGATCGAGGACTTTCGTCGGAGACGAGGTGAGCCCCTCCCGGTTGCGCCAGGTGGCGCTGCTGGGGGGGGGGGTACTGTCATGACTTCCGTCTGATCTGCTGTGTTTTGTGTTTTTTGAGCACATGTGCCTTGTTTTGACAGCTGGCCATGTGCTCCCCTGTCATTGTAGTGTCTCCCCTCCCACTCGTTATCCTTAACTATCCTTGTTCTCTTCACACCTGCTGTCAATTAATCCCTCATTACCTCCCCTATTTTAGGTCTTCTTGTGTTCAGTCTTTTGTCAGACCGTTGTTGTGAGTATGCTTTTCCTGTGACCTACTTATCCTTGCCTTGTCTTGCTGTTTTTCTTCAGACTCCAAGTGTTGTTTTGTTTTTGTTTTGGCATTTTGATTTTTGTCCTGCTTCCACTGTGTCCTGCCAGGCCTGGTTTCCTAGTCTGCCTGCCCAGGTGTTTTCTCTGTTGGGACTTGGATGTACCACCCCAGACCCTCACTGTCTGCTCATCACCATTCCCAGGGAACTCAATGTAACTCGGACACTGCGTCGGATGACGCCATAATTTGTTTCTTTTGAGAAGTACTCTCCTGGCCCAGAGGACATTTATTTGGACTTCCTCTTTTCTTTTGTGTTCCTGTTTATTTTTTCCTGGGCTCATTTAAGAGCAAAATAAACACTGTTGCCTGCAACTGAATCCGTGTCTCTCCCTGACAACCTGTTCATGGTTGTTTGATCAATAGGACTGTAATTAGGAAGTTCCCAAATGTACATTTAATTTTTTAATTTTTAATTTAACCTTTATTTTTGTTTATTTTTATTTAACCAGGCAAGTCAGTTAAGAACAAATTCTTATTTACATTGACGGCCTAACTTGGACGACGCTGGGCCAATTGTGCGCCACCTATGGGACTCCCAATCATGGCAGGCCCGTGTGGCAAATGGCTTATTTGCATATAGGCCTACTGTAGCTCTGATGGCTATGGTCTGTTTAGAGTCCGGTTCTGGACAAGACTGGCATGCTTTTATTTGTTTTTATTTACTGCAGTGTCTATTAATAGTCCAAATGCACGGCCGTTTTCCCACTCTATATTGCTATAGAATTCTCAGAAATGCCTTACTCTACGAAATCCCTAAACATTCGATGAAAGTATGAAAATGTGGAAAGGACCATATCTCACTTGTCAGAAAATGTATAAAAGGCATCACATTATTCCTAGGGGTTTGTATGAACAGATTTTTATACGATTTCATGTTGCTAAAACGCTGTCAGTTCCACTTAAAATGACTTACCTGTATAAATAAAGGTAAAAAACACAAGACTCTTTTCAATCAGAGTCACTCTAGCAGCCAGAATAATCAGTGTCAACCCAGACATTCGGTACAACAGTAACCACAATGAAACTGGAGTAATCAGACAGTTTAGTACAAGTAGTCAGAGTAATAAGTAGCCTGGTGATTGACACTTCAGTCAAACACAGAGGGTTTTTACAGTCGTTGATCTGAATAACATGTTTCCATATGTATAAGGGCAGTAGTCCGTCTAAATTCAGATACTTCACTGACTTCTGCTCTCTGTGAATAGATTCAGCTTCAGCGCTTCACGAACATGGATCCGTGCGGCTTTGCTGCTGTTTATTGTAAAAGAGAGGTGGATGTTTATACTCTCGGCGGAGCAAAACAAACCAGGCTGAAGTGTGAGGTGGTTCTAAAATAATCTAACTGAAGCCCTTGACTTGGCACATTGTCTAGTCCTCACTATATAATCTCCTTTCTTTCAATTCAGATAATTGCATTTACATTTTAGCAGATACTCTTATCCAGTGCATACATTGGCTGTTTTTATTCATACTGGTACCCCACTGGAATTGAAACCACAACCTTGGTGTTTCAAGCACCATGCTCTACCAACTGAGCTACATGGGGTCAGGGCAATCAGTCAACTGTTGATCTGACGTTCTTCCAACGTTTCTGTGACTCAGTGTTTGTTATGCACTGTGTCGTGTTGTTGACATGGTATAAATATATAGGCAGTGAGGTTGACACACGCTGGGTGCCTGGCCACTGTGACGCCTGTGTCATTTGTCAGAGTAAGATGAGAGTGATAAAGGGTCGTAGCGGAGTTCCGCTCACCTGCCTGTCCATCACCCAGCTCCAATGAACCATCACAGCCACATTGTCCACGTCTGTGATTGATTCCTCTATGCCTACTGCTCTCCTTCCCTTCCCCTCCACTCTTCACCCTCCTCAACGCCTCCTGTGCCCTCGCCCTTACCCACCCTCCCATTCCTTCCCTCTTCACCCTCCTCAACGCCCCCTGTGCCCTCGCCCCCTCTCCCATTCCCTCCCATTTCCTCCCACCTCAATCCAGATCGTCGAGGGGAAACATGAGTTCTTGGGAGATAGCGTCTCTCTCTCTCTCTCTCTCTCTCTCTCTCTCTCTCTCTCTCTCTCTCTCTCTCTCTCTCTCTCTCTCTCTCTCTCTCTCTCTCTCTCTCTCTCCCTCTCTCTCTCCTTCTCTCTCTCTCTCTCTCTCTCTCTCTCTCTCTCTCTCTCTCTCCCTCTCCCTCTCCCTCTCTCTCTCTCTCTCTCTCTCTCTCCAGCCCTCATCATTCTTTCTCCTCTCTTTCCTCTCCCGCCAGTCACCTACTGCAGCTGTGGGAAAAAGAGAGAGAGAAGGAGAGATGAGGCCTAGAAAACAGATCATTGTCCGCCTCCTAGATTAAAGCCAAGAGAATGCAGCATTGTCTGCTGAATGGCTCAACCTTCCTGCTGTCACTCAAACTCTGCTCTGAGCGCTACTTCATGTCTAAGAGGCTTATCTGTGCTGAAAGGCCTCTGGCTGCTCCTGGGAGAGAGAGGACGTAATGAAGCGTGTTTTTTCTGAAGGCAGAAACCTGCTGCTGTTGCTGAGGGGGGCATTGCCGGCCGGCCGGAGGGACAGCTGCAGCACAGACACAGAGACACAGACCCCCTCGCCTCTCTCTCACAGAAACACAGACCCCCTCGCCACTCGGCTCTCCCTCTCTCACTCCTTTTCCCAATACCCCTCTCGAAAGAATTGTAATTTATCTAGTCTTGCATAAGAGCAGAGCGTTCTAGGCGTCTGGGTCGGGCACAGTCTGCGCTGCTGGCTCTGTCCACGGGGACCTGGGAGGACATTGTTGTGTGTTGGACGTGCGCAGGGACCTGCCTGTTGTCCGTGCTCAGCCATGTGTGTTCCTCTCTTTGTGTTCCCCTTGTTTGAAAGGGGAAAGTTTAAGTGCTGCACGCATTCAGGGGCTGAGGGCCAAGCCGGCTGAGAGGGTTAAGCCCTAGGGCCTGTGTGTGTGTGTGTGTGTGTCTTGGTCTGTCTTTGTGTGTATATGTGAGATTGTTTGTCTATATCTGTATATAATAATGCCTATTTACCCTGAGTGCACAAAACATTACGAACTGACCAGGTGAATCCAGGTGAAAGCTATGATCCTTTATTTAGACATGGATTGTGAATGTGTGCCATTCAGAGAGTGAATAGGCAAGACAAAAGATTTAAGTGCGTTTGAGTGCTCAACAGTTTCCCGTGTGTATCATGAATTGTCCACTACCCAAAGGACATCCAGGCAACTTGACACAACTGTGGGAAGCATTGGCGTCAACATGGGCCAGCATCCCTGTGGAAAAGCTTTCGACACTTTGTAGAGTCCATGCCCCAACGAATTGAGGCTGTTCTGAGGGCAAAAGGGGGTGCAACTCAATATTAGGAACATGTTCCTAATGCTTTGTACACTCAGTGTATATGCACTGGTTATTTTTGCATGCTTGGATGTTATTGTACTGTCTAACAGAACCATGCAGGACCATAAATTATGGGATTATTGCTGTTACCAGTTTACTGTGTCTGGCTAGACTGCTACCATGCTCTGACTTGTCCCAGTGGTGAGAGATGGCACACGCAAGCTCCCCTGGCAGGGGTAGTTACCAGTCCCTGTGCCCTTGTTAGTCACACTGCCCTGCCCCGTCTGCCCTCCGTAACCCTGGATGTCCGTCTATATGTCCCTGAAGACACACCTGCATCCTCATCAGCCCACTCACACTTCCTCTTCATCAGAGCTGCCTGGGAAATGGAAGCACATCAACATTCCACAGCTACCGTCTTCCTCTTAGACTAATGCCTTATTCACACTATAGGGCTGACCCCAACCGGACTGTGCTGTCAGGTATTTTTTTCTCACATTATCCATTCCAGCACAATTTCAGTGTATGTCTGACCAGTGCAGCTCAGCAGTGCTTGGCTTAATCTCTTGTGGACAGACAACGTAAACATAAATCATACTGTATATCTGTCTTTATAGTAATTTATTTTATTTAACCTTTATTTAACTAGGCAAGTCAGTTAAGAACAAAATCTTATTTACAATGACGGCCTACCCCAGCCAAACCTGGGCCAATTGTGCAAAGCCCTATGGGACTCCCAATCACAGCCTGATGTGATACAGCCTGGATTCGAACCAGAGACTCCTCTTGCACTAGATGACCACTGCGCCACTGGCAGCAAACGAACAGCAATAGTTCCAGTGCTTGGGTTTTTTGTCACTGGTTATTTGGACAAATTACGATTTCGCAGGCGTTAAGATCTTTAGAATTTCAGAAGGGGAGGGGACAGTCGGCCCATAGACTTGCCCATAACTGGCAAAAAGAGAGAGAGGGGGGGGGTTAAGTGGTACGACCCAGCTGAGAGGGGAGGCCCACCGGTCCATTTGGACATTTGAATCTCCAACCCCCCTGCAGGGTCACACGGCCTCTAGGAGACCTGGGATAACTGGAGAACCGGGCCTGGTGGTTCCTCTGTGCTGCTGGCTCTGTCTAAACATGGATGTTTTTTCACTGTGTTGTAGCATCTCAAATGGAAGATGCTGGAATGATGATGTCCTGTGGGATTGTCTGCGGATGTCCAACATTGGCTATTTGATAGAGGTCAGAAAAAACTATTGTAATATATATCTAACCTTGTAAGAATATGCACTACATGTTTAGGTTTAGAGATATTTAGGCCTATTTAATTCTGCAAAATAATTTAATTAGAATCCCACTGCTGCCACCATACAGTATGTCACCTGTTGCGATCCTTAGACAAAGATAATCGCCTAGGCTGTAGGCTACACAACTTGTATGTATTATTTTTTAATCCCAGATGATATATTTTCCTGACAATATTTGATAAAATGGATGTTAAATAAAATGTGATTCATTGGAATCGGTTGTTATGAACGATTGATGGAGCACAATGTGCACCATCAATCAGCACAGAGAGATATGTGCCACATTTTGCAGGAGACTGAGAGTGGATTTGAAGGTTCTTTTTCAGTAAACATTTAAAAGAAGTGGAGAAGCGTACAAAAGCGTTAAGAAGGAGCTGTTTTGTTACCCCTTTTTTAACCTAAATAGGCGGTCTGTCCGACTACAGCCCTGGCTTCAAAGTATTATCCCACACATACAATTACCATTTCTATCAACTGGGGAGAAAGATTATGCTTTTTGGGTGTTCTTGTGTGTTTCTTCCAGTGGATTCACTTGGTGAATGTGACACGTTTTGTGTCTCCCACCCCCTATTGAATTTAAAAGTTCTCTATTCTCTGAGGGAGCCAAGGAGAGTCCTACACCGCAGGCCTGAATAGACACTAAATCTTTCAAGGTTAGGACTTAACCTTCTCCCTCTCTAATTCATCTTCAAACTTTAGTCTCCAACCAATCAATATCAGATGATTGGTAAACTATATGCAGTGTCTGATAGGCAGGTACAGAGTGGCCCTCAATGGGATTGCAAATGCTTTGTGCGCTCTCCCAGTCGCTTTTGCTCTAAAGCACTGTCACAAAAAGTGAAATTACCATTCGCTTGGAATGATGCCATTCATCTTTGTCAGAGCGGGCCGAGGCAGGCACGCAGGGCCGACTCCCCTCAAATTAATTCCTTGTTTTGCATCAGCTGAATTTGCCCAAATCCAGGAGGATGGCTCACCGGCTCGCACCTCGCCTGCCTGCTTTAATGTGCCAATTCCAGCTGATTTCACTGTGCAACCAGCAACCCTGCGCTTTTTATTTACTGCCTAATTCACAAAGAAAAGGAAATAGATATGAAAATAAGTTGGGGAAAATAAGATAAATCTGACGGTGGAAATTCCAGAGGCCTGTTTGGCGACTCGGAGAGCGTGAGAGAGGGGTGTAGTAATTCACGGGCCCCCCAGCTCCTGGGAGCTACTGCTGTGTGTCAGACCGATTGTCGATTTGTTATTTTATTTTACCGAAGCTGCGTGTGTAAAGGTAATGTCTTCCCAGGGGCCCTTCTTCTTCCCTTGGCCATGCAAAAGAGAGGGATGCTGTTAAAGAATAGCTGTATGGGATTGAAGGATTGGTTTGCTGGCTCTCCACTATGAAATGCACAAC
>CM042379.1:11355840-11395542 GCA_023634145.1 Thymallus thymallus
GCTCCTGTCTCTGCTTAGCACTCACTGCTGATATCAGCACCCTCAACCCCTCATCTGGGTGTGTGTGTGTGTGTGTGTGTGTGTGCGTGTGCGTGTGCGCGTGCGCGTGTGTGTGTGTGTGTGTGTGCGCGTGCGCTTGCCTGTTCTCCATGTGTGTCTGGATCATTGTTTGAGTAATATCTGTGTGTGTATGTGTGTACGTGTGTATGTGTGTATGTGTGTATGTGTGTATAATGTGTATAATGTGTACGTGTGTATGTGTTTATGTGTGTATATGTGTATAATGTGTATGTGTGTATAATGTGTATGTGTGTATGTGTGTATGTGTTTATGTGTGTATATGTGTATATGTGTATAATGTGTATGTGTGTATAATGTGTATAATGTGTATAATGTGTGTATGTGTGTATATGTGTATATGTGTATATGTGTATGCATGCTCTGTGAATTTAAATAAGTCTGTATGCACCTTAATTCTGTATTTTATATTATCTTCTACCTGTACAACATCCTCTCATTCTAAAACAGACATCAGTCATTAAACACGATTTTGAAGATTAAAAGTAATATCCACAAGTTACTTAATGTGTTATGATATTTATCGACTGAATACATAATGGAAAAGTAATGGCAAAGCTAATATTGTTCTTTCTGGGGAGAAGGAATCTAGTTAAAGATTGTTTTTCTAATGAAGCATAGGGCAGATAAGTATCTTGTCTGTACGATAAAGCTGTGCATTTTAAGACAATGATGCTGTGTAGCCCTGCATGGATTGTGTTGACTGGAGTCACAGCCTTGTGTTATCTTTCCAAACACAACGCGTACACTCTGCTAAGTGTATTTTAATTGGCTTAGAGCCTCCTTCCCTAAGGAAAACACTGCTGTGTGTGTGTGTGTGAGTGTGTGTGTGAGTGTGTGCGCGCGCGCGTGTGTGTGTGTGCGTGCGTGCGTGCGTGTGTATGTGTGACTGGCTGACATGTCGGTGAGAGTCGGGGTGTGGTGAAGTCTGATCACTCACTCTGCTCAGCCTGTGGAAATGGACCCTTCAGCTTGTCCGGCCCACTACAGATCTGGGTGATACAGGCTTCCATTGTGTATGTGTGTGTGTGTGTTGAACTGCTCACTCCAGTAACAGATCTTAACACTTAGCAGATATCATCTTTAGGGTGAGAGTGATTTAATACTAACGATTGAGGCAGGCATGTCAACGGGCAGCCTCAACCCCTGCTGTGGCCGGACTGGGAGTGGACCCTCTCTTATATCTCCACCAGACAGAAGGAGAGGGTCTAACATACACACACACATAAGGAAAGGGGCCTCTTGCCCCGGCAACGCCTCTTATTAACAACTGCTTACTCTCAGCTGCTGTATGCTATGCATCCACAGAGATAATAGGAATGTTCACTGAACCACAACTAGATGGACCTTTCATACGTAGCAGCTAGAGACCACTGTGACACCCCTCTACTCTAAGCTAACATGGTTACCTCAAGATCACGTTAAGTCCAACGGACGTCTAAAATAAGAGCGAACGGTGAGAGGGCAGCACAAAATGGAGTGGAGAGGAGGGAAGAGGCGGGGTGTTGGAGAGAGTTAAGGCCCAGCTTTTTGGAGAAAGAAAGCCATGAAAACGATAAATTTTACAAGAACCAAGGATCTCACTTCTTACATGGCCAGCTCTGCTCCCATAAAGCCTATAGACATCCATATTAAAAGCTACTCCCGACGTGTTCAGCCTGCTCGTCCAGCTACAGGCTGGCTCTACCAATCCTCTGGAAGTGTTTGAAACAAAGTGGGCTTCTGATTCAACCTCATTAACTAGTTAGAATAAACAAAACAATGTGTTTTTAATGGATGGCGAATAACTCCCCCTCAACCGCCCTCTACCTCCTCCAGCCCCCACGCCCCAACCCCAACCCAGAGACACTGGTGAACGACACACGGACACACTCACATGGACCCACGCACACACACACACACACACACACACACCCACACACACACACACACACACACACACACACACACACACACACACACACACACACACACACACACATGGGGCAACTTGCCGTTGGGTTTCCCATGGCTGCAGCCTGCGGTGTCAGTATGATGGATGGGCAGGGGTGGCGGGGGCTGCCCTCACCCCTCTCCTCTCCCCTCTCCTCCAGGACGTCCCTGGGACTGACAGGCACATTGTGGCGCCCGTGCAGCGCTACCCCGCCCGCTGGCACCGCACCGCGACAGAGACCCCAGAATACGCCCGCTTCGCCAGCTGCACACACACACACACACACACACACACACACACACACACACACACACACACACACACACACACACACACACACACACACACACACACACACACACACAGTACATTCAACCTCTATTCTGCTTTCTTGAAACCACCCTGGACTCATTTAATATAGCACATACGTCTGATATACATTCTTAATCATACACACACTCGCACATGGCCTCAGTCAATCCAAAGAAACACATTGGCACACACAAACAGGCACACAGGCAGTAGTGGTGGTATGCTTTTGCACTGGCACTGGTCCTGGTATTTTGTGCTGGTGGGCTTGGTAGTTTTTAAAGGTGTTAGGTTGGTGTGCTGTTGCAGTGTTGGGCTAACCATTAGCAGAATCTCGATTTCCGTCTTTCTCACGTTTGCTCTGATAGTCGAGTGTTGAGCAATACATGGAAGTAGGGCAACGTGAGACTAGGGTTCCCAAATGGCACCCTATAACCTAGAGAGTGCACTACTTTTGACCAGAGCCAAATAGGCGCTGGTCAAAAGTAGTGCACTCTAAAGGAATTAGGGTGCCATTTGGGAGGAAACTTAGGTTAGCGTGCGGAGCAGTAGCCTGTACCTGAACCCCCTGCTGCCCCTCAGTGGGGGAGACATTAGCTTAGTGATGAATAAACACCACTGGGCCTCCGCTGCCCACAACAGACACTCTGAGTGCCCCCCCCCCCGATCCCACACACACACACACACACACACACACACACACACATAGACTGAGAACACCTTCAAAATAAAACACTCCCAGCCAGCGTAAAACAATCCAATAACCTAGCAAGCACTCATCAAAGTAAAACAATGCCCTAGCTCCTATCGTGTAGTAAAACCAAGAGGCTTGCTTTTTATGTGTCTAGTTTTCATCTAACATCTAACAATACATTAAATATACCTTCTGGGTTGGTGTTCTCTCATTTTCAACTAGAATTTGTTTTAAGGTAGCAGAGGTAGGTAGTATGTGTGTGGTCATGACGAAACATTTATGAAACTGCTGCTAAAGCACTTTCCTCCAAGCGATATGACACTGTTAAGGCTGAGCCCAGTGGTTCCCAGGAGCAGCAGTGTTTAGCACTGGGTCAAAGGTCATTTGAATAGAAAGAGAGGATACCAGAACAGACAGACAGATAGAGTGTGAGGGTGTGACCGACCGTGACCTCAACCACCGTGGACAACCTGTTAGTAAACAGGATGTCATTAACACTGTGTGTGTGTGCGTGCGTGCGTGCGTGCGTGTGTGTTGGTGTTCATGTGTGCGTGTGTAAATGTGCATGTGTACTGTATGTGTGTATGTGAGAGAGAATGAAAGAGAGAGGAAGAGAGGGATAGAGAGAAGGAGAGATGGGGACAGAGAAAGCATTGCAGGGTGTCACCCTCAGTTCAGACGTGCTATGGACGAGGCAATCTAAATTGCAATTCAGTATGGGTTTGAGAGAATACAAAATAAAAATACATCTATGAACAGTCAAACTTGCTTGCACGACATTGGCACCCGCTCAAACGCGTGGCCTTACAGGTTAACGTTGTCACTTGTTGTCACGGACAACGCTCTTCGCCCATTTTGTAACGTGACGAAGTTAGCCAAGCTTTTGTAATTTTGTAGCGTGCCGTAGCGTGGCTTTACAACACAGTACAGTCTCTGAAGCCAGAGCCCTAAGTGAACTGAGCTGTCAGCTCTTATTGTGGTGTCTGGGCCTTCCCCTAATTAGTGTCCTCTGTGCTTTGCGATCAGGAAGTGGTCCTTGCCTGGATTAATCTGTCAGTGTGGCCAGACCATCCTTGCCCCCCTCCTCTCCACCTCCGCGCCCCAGCGACTGTTTCCTTAGATAAACCCTGACAGAGTTTGAGCCCAGGGCCACTCATTGGCTGGCTAGGGCCATCGCCACGGAGGATTGCCACGGTGACAGGTGTTGATTGAGCATGAGAGGGAGGAAGTGGAAGAGAAGGCCACTTCCTGGCAGACTGTTTTATCAGCCAGGGAGCAGAGAGGTCAGGAGAGGGGGGGGGGGGGGGGGGGGTTCGGGGTGGAGTGGGTCAGACAGTTATCACACACCACTGGGTCTGTACAGTGACGGGCGTGGAGGGTGTAGGTGGGGGGTTTCTGGAGAGGCCTAGGGCTGCTGACCCAGAGAACTGTCTCTTTCCTATAAACACTGAGTTGAGTTATAGACATGTTTGGTGACTATCAAGAGCAAAAAGTGTTGTTTTTCCACTTATTCTGTGCTGTTGCTGGTAGTTGAATGGGATATCAGAAGTGGTCCATGGACAGTCTTCACAAGTGTAGAGACACTGAGTTCTCTGGACAGGCAGAGATCACTGCACATTCACAGTTTGTTTTAGACTTCTTGTTCCTCAGCAATAAGTTTAAGTCGGAGAGTTAAGCTTCGGAATACTTTGGAAATGAGGTGTTAAAGGTGTTTAAAATCTTTTGGTTCATCACAACAGTGAAAAGAAGTCAGGACTGAAAGGCTGCTGAAACAGGAAGAGAAGAGAAAGTGAGAGAAGGTGAAGGAGAGAGGAAGAATGATCAGTGGGGGACTAGCCCGCCACTCCGCCTTCCTCCCTCCCTCCCCTCCTCGCTCCCTCCACAGACCAGCGGGGTCCAATTCCTCCACTTGAGCGCTCAGGGCCGGCAGCGGGCTGATTAGACGTACACCCCCAGCCGCGCTGTGCCGGGACTCTGCAGCGGGACGACTTCAGAAGCACCGCCACTCCACGCTGGCCCAAATAAAACCTGACTGCTCGTAATGGACAGGTCCTAATCTCCCCTCGGTTATTTGAAGATTTCTCCAGCCCGCTGCTGGCCACGGCAGAAACAATTTCTCAGGCTTTGTTGATTAAACCGTCCGCACTCCACCGTCGCTTATCGTCCTGCGACGAGCTGCTCTTTTTAATTAGAAGTGAGACACCACAAGTGTGCAATTAACAGCTGGTAATTATCGAGCGCTTCAGAAGTGCAACACTCCGCCTTCATTTCAGTTATATAATGGACAAGTGGCTTATTGATCTCCAAATTAGTGAACCCTTGTAATATTTGTTTTGTGGCAGATTCGGAGGGTTAATGGCAGCCTGTGGTGGCCTTCCTCCCGGTGATTGATGTGTATGCAGAAAGGGGGATATTAAAACAGGAATAGTCTATCAGGAAATGCAAATCGCACCTTCATGTTAATGAGCGGGAGAGCGCGGGGCTGGGCCGGCCAGCCGTGGCGTTTCATGTGTGGAAAACAAGTGGCCACTCTGCCGCAGACTGATTAGTACATTTGAATTTGAAAGTTTAATTAAATGCTTCTAATACCGATCGTTTTAGAGACTGACACATAACATTAAACTGTTTGATACTTAATTTGGTTGGCATTTGATTGCATTGCATGCATGGCTAAATTGGCTACACAAGCATGGAGGCATTGTGCTATCCCAAAGGATGCAGAAGCCATGGGCTTCATTTAAAACCCTTAACTAATAAGTGATGAAAATGTATTTAATGACCAATGCACTCTTTGAGTGTATAAAGCGGAACACTTGTTCAGTTTTAATTAGTATTGATTTCCATCTATGTACATGGCTGTTGTATTGTTGCTAGTTTAGAGTTTCAATTTTTCCCCCACCGCACATTCTATCAAAATGAAAAAATGCAGACCTTGATTGATATTGCTGGCTTACTGAAAGCATGCAGGAGGTTGAATTAGGGAGATTACTAATGAGTAAAAGCTGAAATTCACAGTCTTCAGGGGATACTCTTCATCCTGAGTTGTCGATATAGGAAATGTTCAAAATAAGTGCAGTCTATGTTGTTGTGCTCATTAATTGCTGTATTCCTCAGGTCAATACGGTACTTGTAATGTGATTTTGCATGAGAGCTGCATTATAGTCAATGTTTGGTGTTTTTATAGGTTGATATAATGTAAAATAAACCAGCCTCTTCTGATACGGGGTTCAAATGATCTGTAACTCAAGTTGTTAAATGACAAACATTTTGGAGAATTTTGTATTAGTTCAATTTGAGTAAATCAGTGTTCGTTCAGTATAAATTGAAAGATTAAATTATTCTTTATTTGCACTACTTATTACATTGTAGAATAAAAGTGAAGACATCAAAACTATGACATAACACATATGGAATCATGTAGTAACCAAAAAAGTGTTAAAAAAATCTAAATATATTTTATATTTGAGATTCTTCAAAGTAGCCAGCCTTTGCCTTGATGACAGCACACTCATGGCATTCTCTCAACCAGCTTCATGAGGACCACCACAAGAATGGAAGACCCAGAAATACCTCTGCTGCAGAGAATAAGTTCATTTGAGTTACCAGCCTCAGAAATTGCAGCCCAAATAAATGTTTCACAGAGTTAATAAATGCTTCACACACATCTCAACATCAACTGTTCAGAGAAAACTGTGTGAATCAGGCCTTCATGGTCGAATTGCTGCAAAGAAATCACTACTAAAGGACACCAATAAGAAGAAGATACTTGCTTGGGCCAAGAAACACGAGCAATGGACATTAGACCAGTGTAAAGCTGTCCTTTGGTCTGGAGTACAAATTTGAGATTTTTGGTTCCAACCTCAACCAAATTTAGATGGTTTGGGATGAGTTGGACCGCAAAGACTGATGGAAAAGCATTCTAGGTGAACCTGGTTGAGAGAATGCCAAGAGTGTGCAAAGCTGTCATCAAGGCAAAGGGTGTCTATTTGACGAATCTCAAATATAAAATATATTTTGATTTGTTTAACACTTTTTTGGTTACTACATGATAACAATATGTGTTATATCATAGTTTTAATGTCTTCACTTTTATTCTACAATGTAAAAAATAGTGCAAATAAAGAATAAAATGTATTATTAAAAATAATATTCCAAACTTTTGACCATGTTCTTTATTCATTGTTTCTAACAGTGTTAGAGTGTCACTGCTCTAGCGTTCAATGTCACCGGTCTACTAGCTGCCACCGCCCCCTTGTCATTATCCAACCTCGGACTGTTGTTGTCTTGTTATCAATCACACCTGTTCCCTATTCCATCATTATCATGTGTATATCTGTTCCCTCTTCTCCCCTAGTCTTTGTGTGTTATTGTGCGTTATTGTCTCATGTTGCGTGTTTGATGTAAGTTTAGAGTTCCGACCTGCTGTTTGCGATCGAGTTATACCTCACTTTACGCACTGGCCGTTTATTCGCTGCACGCGTTTGGGAATAGGAGTAATAACTCCTGCGACTGGCTCCTTCTCCTTCTCCACTTACACACACAATACAAAGAGATGTAGCTTTTTTCAGCCTCTCGTTGAAGCAACATGATTTTACACCTAATTTGTTTGGTTATTTCATCCTTGTAGCTTTAACAAAGAATTTTCAAATTAACATAATTTTGTTACTAGTTTAGGTAGCCTAGTGGTTAGGGCGTTGGGCCAGTAACCGTAAAGGTTGCTGGATTGAATCCCTGAGATGACAAGGTAAAAATCTGTCGTTCTGTCCCTGAACAAGGCAGTTAACCCACTGTTCACCGGTAGGCCGTTATTGTAAATAAGAATTTGTTCTTAACTGACTTGCATAGTTAAATAAAGGTTAAATAAAAAAATGTAAAGGTAATTTTAGTTTACCAATTGAATGGCAGTTGATGTGACACTTGATAATGTAATATCCTCTTGAAAAATCTCTTCTAAATTTTACATAATGGGATTTGAGCACAAAGTGTGTGGCCCGGGCCAGTCATTATTAAAACCATTAAAATGTGGAAAGCAATAATCAGTACATAAATATTATGTGATGTCATTTTTGGTTTCTGTATTGGTAAAGAAGACCAAGAGGAGTTATATATGCAAATCCTTACATTTACATATGTTTTCTTTTACACCGCCTCACAGTGTTCTAAAAATGGCAGATAGAAAAATGCCTAAAATCAGTCAAGCACTGGTATTTTGCATTGGGAGAATATTGGCAGTTTATTGTGAAATAAACACCAAGTATTTAAATTCAAACCAGGTCATTACGGACGTTTCTTAAATAAAATGTCAGTCATTAAAGAGGGCCATGTGGCTCTGCTTAAAGTCCCTGTTTGCTTTAACTAGGCCCTAGAAGCAAGGCTGTCTGGGATCTCCATGCACACTATCCACGTCAGACACTGAGCACAATAGAAAAGAGAATCGCGTTTCCCATCTTCCTCCAGGTGTCGAGGGGAGCCCCGTGATTGGTCGGGACAGGGGAGTGCGTGTGTGTCTCCGGATCTAATCTAAGTCGCTGTTACTGTCATGTTTCTCTCACTCCCTCACTGTCCCTCCGTATTCTCTCCTCAATCTCGCTGTCATTTGGCAGCTTTCACTCTCCATGTGTGTCAGACACTTTTCCCCATGGCCACGACAAAGACCACCCTCCTACACACACACACACACACACACACACACACACACACACACACACACACACTACCTTGCTGCTCAGTTCTATAGGAGTCAGCTCTTCTAGTAGTAGAGCCGAGCCATAAAGAACCTAAAGGACTTTTTTCCCAGACACAGATTCAACCTTGTCCTGGACTAAAAAGCATCATGAGCATGCTTTTTAATCCAAGACATTTAATCCTTAGAGTGGACCTGTACATCTGTCATAGTTACAGTTGGGCTAGAGGTTTTTAGATGTTTTAACTAGGGCCTGGAGGTTTACTTGGTCAGGCCACATGCTACATAGACACAGACTTACAGCAGATTGACCCAGAGCTACATTATCACACTGAAACTGAACTTCCTCCATAATACTGTTGTCGGAAGGAACCACCACAACAACTATACACAATGCTGTTAGCTCGCTAGCTAGCTAGTTAAACACAAAGACAAACAATCAGAGAGAGATTCCCGCTGTATTGTCCAGTTAAATCACGTCTAAATACAGGGAAATTGACATCCATAACAAATAACGTAAACATTTTCACTGCGCCTCTGAGGGATATTGTGTTGCTTAGGGTACAAGGCGAACGGTTCGACTTCCAACAATCACAAAACAAACATCCTCTCCAAGAGCTCTCGCTGCTAGAACCCATTTCATATTTCTGGGAGGGCTTTGGAAAGCACCTGGAGTCATGCACATTATTGTATGTAACAAGTCTGTAACAAGGTTAGACTTGGACAGCTGGTATGCCAGTGTTGGAGGGTAGCAGGTCTACGGAGTGGAATGCAAAAGCCAGACAAAAAAAACGTCTAAATCCAACAAGACCAAATGGAAGATATCAGACCTATAGGTCCCAGGTGGTCAGTTTCCCCCCCATTTAAATATGAAATATTTAATGCTTTCCTACAGTTTTGTTTTCATTCTTTTTTTCACTCCTAGACCCTTTTCTCGTTCTGATTTAGTGACTTAGAAAAGCCTAGCAGTCCTGTGGAACACACTGCACCGGTTAATACAGTTACTTGCATGAAGCCGTTGTTAATTGGTGGAGAAAACGTATGCTAGTGAAGGGTCGAGGGCAAGGGATGGAGAAGGATAAAGTGTCAGAGGCTAAGAGAAAGAGAGGACAGGACAGATAATGAAGAAAGAGGGGCCTCCTCTGCATTGGTGCTTCCATTGTGAGACGTAAACAATGCCTGTTTTGATAACCTCTGACCTCTCTCTACATAGGGCCAATAGCGGTGACAAAGGCTCTTTTTGGGCCTGTTTCAAGTGGCTTGGAGGGCGAGAGAAAAGGATTAATTAAATGAAGCTGACTCAAAGAAGATGTATTATAAAGTCCTTTTCATTGGTACTGAGGTGCTTCTAATTTCCCAAAAGAAAGAAGGTGGTTGAACCTTAGTGACTCTAGATGGGAACGTGTCAGTGGTGTGAGAGAAAATGGGTGGGTACTGAGATAGGAGTGACCAGACCCTTAGACAGTTACGGTGGACGTTTTCTCCAGGTCATTATTGATTATGCAAGGTTATACTTTTGTAATGTATAGCACAGGAGGTTGGTGGCACCTTAATTGGGGAGGACAGACTCGTGGTTATGGCTGCAGCGGAATGAGTTGAATGGTATCAAATACATTTGATGCCATTCCATTCACTACTTTCCAGACATTATTATGAGCCGTCCTCCCCTTAGCAGCCTCCACTGATATATAGATATCAGGTCATGACAGTATCTGAAATGGAATTGTGTGTGTGTGTGTGTGTGTGTGTTAAGTGTAACCCACAAAATATACAACAGTCAGAGATATGAGAGGCGCAAGATGTAATTATGAGGGTGTGGTCAATGTATGCGTGATACATCTCATAGCTCATTGTATTTCTGTGAATCCGTATTTTATTGTCTTGTGTGATGTGAGTATGTTGTGTCCGTGTGTGTGTCTCTGTGATGTGATTGTGTCAGTGTCTTTGTGACGTTTGTATATGTGACTGTTGGTGTGTATATGTTTCTATGATGTGTGTGTGTCTCTGTGTGTGTCTCCGTAATGTGTGTGTTTGTGTGTATCTGTGATGTGTCTGTGATGTGCCTGAGTTTGTCAGATGCCTCAGCCTGGAGCTGTGGGCCATTTGTCATGGCTGGGATTCATTATGTGTGTGTCCCTGTCCCTGTGCTGCCGGTGTGATCACTGCTGACCCCCGTGACAGGCACAGAGCCTTCATTATGTCACCAAGGCAGCCCTGTCACCAGCGCCACTCTCTAACTGTCTGTGTGACACCCCTGGGTTGGACTCCAATCTCTCATCTGTGTGTCCACCTGTCTGCCTCGTGTGTGTGTGTGTGTGTGTGTGTGTGTGTGTGTGTGTGTGTGTGTGTGTGTGTGTGTGTGTGTGTGTGTGTGTGTGTGTGTGTGTGTGTGTGTGTGTGTGTGTGTGTGTGTGTGTGTGTGTGTGTGTGTGTGTGTGTATATGCCGGACATTTGACCAGCAACATTTCAATTTACCGGATATATGAGAAATCTGCCGGACCCATATGCATTGGGTGCATAACCTGATTAGAGTGTCCACCCACGGTGCTCAGAATGACAGAAATCCCATTTAGATTATGGTAATTCATATTAACAGAACATGCAAGTCGAAGGATGCAATGATGTGCGGTCCTTGCCGAATTCTGAAGATTTTAGAATAATAATTTACTTTTCCTCAGCCAAAAATCACTAGTCTATGTCAATCTACTATCCCCCATAGTAGAAAAGTTTGCCTGTTCTATTGGTCAGCTTGTCGAGAAATAAATAGCTTATTCCAAACAGACTCTGGGACAGTTGTGGTACGATAGATCGCAGATTTATACAACCACTAGGCTATATAATAAACACAAAAAAAAACGTAAAAAAGCAATTAGTCTGATGCAACAGATCATAAAGTTTAGCTTAAAATGTTTTATTTTTATTTTATTTATTTTTTATTATTTAAAATGATTTATTCACAAGCCAGTAGGCTACGCGCAAATGTTCGTTCAATAATGCAATTAGCGGGAAAACACAGTTGTTTAAAGGGCACCGCACATGCTTGCTAAAAATATCAGTTAGACATTTAGAAAGAGAGGAGATCTAATAAGCTACTTTGAAGCAAGGTAAGACCTGCCACATAATGTATTCAAAAAGATGTAGGTGTTTGCGATTGTGTATATGCAGTGCATATGTGTGTGTGTGCAGTCTTTTATGTATTGAAATAATTTTTCTATCTAGGCACGTTTTTTTTTTTTCTATCTAGGCACGTTTAAAAAAAAAAATCACATTACCACAGTATATTAGTAACATTTGATCAAATGATATACCAATTCCCCCAACAGAAATCTATACTGGACCTTGACATACTTCCTCCATGGTATTCTCGCTGTAATCACTAATTGTTCAATGATGTCCTATTAGAGGATGGGTGTTACCAATGTCTCCGCCCAGGCTATTTAGCCCTTGCGCTCTGTCGGGGGGAGACCCCGAGGGTTCTTGTGAGCCTGTGATTAGTGATGTGTCTGCAGAGAGGTGACAGAATCCCTCTTCAAATATTTTGTCTTCATTTTGCGCCTTCCGAGATGCAATTACGGAGCAGCAGTTCATTACCGCTCGCTGCTTCTTCATGTTTTATGCATGCTCTTCGTTTACCACTTTATTAATGAGCCAGTTAGGCTGGCCACTGCCACACTGCAGGCTGGCGTCTGCACTACGGGCGCTGTTGTAGTGTGAGTTTGTGGTGGGTGTGTGTGTGGAGGGGGGTGGGGGGGTGTTGTGTGTGTGTGTGTGTGTGTGTGTGGTCATTGGTCAGTCTTCCCCCACCCTGCCCTCCCCCTGCCTGGGTTTCCAGGTGGATCTGGGTTTGGCAGAAGTAGAGGAGATTGGAGAGGGCCAGTATGGGGGAACTGCACCTCCCTCTGCAGAACAAACTCCATCTGCATCCAGCATTGAGACAGATGAGTCCAATTTGGCTGCTTAACTTTTCTGCAGTGTGATGGATGTGTGGCGTCTGTGCGCGGTGAGTGAGAGAGAGGTGGGGGTGAGGGGGACTCACGCGGCACTCCGAACCCCTCAGCTCTGGCCGGGCCAGTGAGGGAGGGGCACCCAGCCATCGGCAGGTTATTGATGACCTCACAGTGCCACGCCACGCTGGCCAAACCCAAGCTAATAGCCTAACTGGGACACGGTTCTGACTGATTTTCCTCTCACACCGGATAACAGCGGACCATCTGCACGACTGATGAGTCTTTGATAAGAGCGATTCTCCGCAGGCCTTGATAAATATTTTATCAAGCATAATGGAAATTGTCAAATCAATCTAATTGTGTAATACATTATGAAGACATCAAAATTAAACAAAGCACATATGCTATCATTTCATTTTTACTACATCCAGGCGGCCGGGCACCCGTGGGGTTTCTGGGGGACCTCGGGGCTGGCAGCGCCCACTTTGGATATACGTCTCCCCTGTGCTGCCCATGAGCTGCCTCACACACATTTCATCAACGGATCCATTTCTCAAATGTGGACAACTGTGAGGCATAATTACATTAGGGCCTGATGGCATTTAGCCACAATATTGATAGAGAGAGAGAGAGAGAGTATGGAAGTGATGAATACAAATTCAATCAATTACTGTATTATTTTCTCCTTTAATAAGTATGAATAGTATATTTTTACAGAGTTAGTTATTAGAAGTGAGATGAACTGGATAAATCAGGCTGCATTTAGAAGTACAGTTCTATTGGTAGTCGTGGAAGAGTGTTTTTTATATACGAATGGTAACGAACATTTTTGTGTGTGTTTGTGTGCAAAAACAGTATTTAGCTGCATTTTCTCTTCATGTCTTAATGGGGTAAGGTATTGCTGGAGTTTGTGGTGTGTGATATGGAGAGGGAAGACAGAGGCTCATGATGGGATTAATGACTTTTGTCAACACACACACACACACACACACACACACACACACACACACACACACACACACACACACACACACACACACACACACACACACACACACACACACACACACTCCACGTCACTGCAGAGGAGAAAAGAGGCTAATCAATACCTCCACACACACACGCACGCACGCACACATACGCACAGCACCTTTCTCAAACCCCCCAAAAAATACAATACACACTTTCACACAAACAGCATCTTTGTAAAAAATATGTTTTTATCACCCATTCTCACCTATTCTCACCCATTATCACCCTCTCTTTCCCACCATCTTGTCCTTTCACCTTTACCTCCCTCGTACCCCCACCCCTCCTCCCTCCATGTCTTCCCTCTCTTTCCTCCCGTCCTCGGGTCAGGAGCTGATGCGCTGGCCCTTTAAACCCGGCCTGATGTATGGCCTGTGGAAACAATGTGAGAGCTTGGTTATTATTCTGTTTGCTTTTGGCTCTGACAGGCGTGAGTTAGCGTCCGACTGGGATACTATCTCATTAGGCCAAATGCTGGAGTAAAACTATCATGCAAATAATTTGGCAACCAGCATCCACTTAGGAGCGCCTGTCACGCAGGCTGATAGTAAACTCTGCAAAATGGAGTCAGGGAGAGTGAGTGAGACGAAGAGATGGAGATCGAGAGAGGCCCATATACTCCCCACCTTTAGGGACTCTTAATGATATGAAGTGGTTGTGTTTATATGGAGGCGCCTCTGCCTCTCCATTGTTAATATTGATTGTGGTTAGAGAACCCTCAACCCTGGCTTCACAGTGTGTGTGTGTGTGTGTGTGTGTGTGTGTGTGTGTGTGTGTGTGTGTGTGTGTGTGTGTGTGTGTGTGTGTCTGTGTGTGTGTGTGTGTGTGTGTGTGTGTGTGTGTCTGTGTGTGTGTGTTTGTGTGTGTGTGTGGTATGTGGTGTGCGTTTATTTGGAAACCTTCTGCATATGCATTAGTATGGATTGTGGTTGGTTTTGTGTATGTGGTGTGTCAAATGTGTGTGTGGCGTGTAAAATGTGTGTGTGTGTGTGTGTGTGTTTATGGTAAGGGAGGAAGCCTACAACAGTGGCTCTGATGTGTGATCTATATGCATGTCAAACTTCCCTCCCTCACTTCCCTTCTCCCTCTCTCTCTCTCTCTCTCTCTCTCTCTCTCTCTCTCTCTCTCTCTCCCTCCTTCCCTCTCTCTCTCTCTCTCTTTCTCACACACACACACGCACACTCTCTCTCTTCCCTTTTCTTGCTCTTCCCATCCCCACCTCGTCCAAACATACATCTTTATCAGGCGCCTGTTGTCAGACAACATTAGATAATTAATAGGCCATTTGTCAGCCCTGTGAGAAGCATGTTATTATTCCCTCACGCTACCAGGATAAATCCAGTTGTCTGCTCAGACGCCTTTGTTGTGTCAGGCTGCCATCGGTGGCACACATTGACCATAAAAAGGGCCTCATTATTAATCCCAACTAATGCTAATTAATTAGGTGTCTGTGTGTGTGTGTGTGTGTCTGTGTGTGTGTGTGTGTGTCTGTGTCTGTGTGTGTGTGTTCACAAAGGGCCGGACCTAACTTTCAGTTGTTGTACAGTGTTAATTGGTGGACTTAGCGCATGGACTTTAATTGAGTGTTTTCCATTGGGAGCGTGGAGGAGTGGAGTAGTTGATTAACAGACGTAAGGAGAAATAACACAAGATCGTTAATTAACACGCTGTAAGTGCACTGCTCTGGTTAGGGTTGCACTGTGTGTGTGTGTGTGTGTGTGTGTGTGTGTGTGTGTGTGTGTGTGTGTGTGTGTGTGTGTGTACATGTATACACTGAGTGTACAAAACATTAAAGACACCTTCCTAATATTGAGTTGCGCTCCCCACCTTTGCACTCAGAACAGCCTCAATTCGTCGGGGCATGGACTCTACAAGGTGTCAAAAGCGTTCCACAGGGATGCTGGCCCATGTTGACTCCAATGCTTCCCCTACTACCATACCCCGTTCAAAGGCACTTAAATATTTTGTCTTGCCCATTCACCCTCTGAATGGCATACATACACAATCCATGTCTCAATTGTCTCACGGCTTAAAAATCCTTCTTTAACCTGTCTCCTCCCCTTCAGCTACACTGATTGAAATGGATTTTACAAGTGACATCAATAAGAGATCATAGCTTTCACCTGGATTCACCTTGTCAGTCTATGTCATGGAAAGTGCGATTAGTGTACATACGTGTGTGTGTGTGTGTGTGTGTGTGTGTGTGTGTGTGTGTGTGTGTGTGTGTGTGTGTGTGTGTGTGTGTGTGTGTGTGTGTGTGTGTGTGTGTGTGTGTGTGTGTGTGTGAATTGTAGCTTGTTAAATATCTGTAAGTGTCTAAAGTTTGAAATTATAATTTTTGAGGTTTCAAATGTAGTGCTACTTTATTTAGAAGTGTTTTGTTGTTTACATGTTTGTTGTTCACATACAGTATATATTGTGCTACACCTACAGTAAATATTGTAGTACATAAAGTAAAGTATATATTGTGCTACACCTACAGTAAATATTGTAGTACATTAAGTAAAGAATATACTGTGCTACACCTACAGTAAATATTGTAGTACATTAAGTAAAGAATATATTGTGCTACACCTACAGTAAATATTGTAGTACATTAAGTAAATAATATATTGTGCTACACCTACAGTAATATTGTAGTACATCAAGTAAATATATTATATTGTGGGTTATTTTGCTTGCCTTCAGTGTACTCGACTCTATGTGTTTCCTTGGTTGAGTGACATCTCTTTTCCCCTGCTCTTTCTCTGCTGAGCTGCTGAATTTTTGGCTCCTGTTGGAGCTCCTGTTCGGGCCCCTGTTGCCCCTCCATCGCTCAGCCTCTGAGTAAGCCCAGTATGCCCGGTGGAACCCCAGGATTCCCACAAAGCAGCACTAAGGCCTTCATTAAGACACAAAGCCACAGTTAATTATGAACCTTACTGCTGCTCACCGGGCACAGGCTCACAGAGCTCTCACTACACACTCACAACGCTCTTAAAACGCTTTAACAACGCTCTTACAATGCTTTAACAATGCTCTCATCTCAAAACCCTGTAAAGGAAACAATCGTAAATACACTGTAATTACTAGTATTTAAGGAAATATAATTAATATATTCTTAACTGGCAGAGTTTCAATTCAAAACCCCATTTAGTGGACTCCCATTCAGAACCTGTTGAGATTTTTGTTGTTGCTCTCTCTCTCTCTCTCTCTCTCTCGCTCTCATTCTTTCTCTCTCCCTCTCTTGATTCGGTTCCCTCTGCATAACAGTATGTATTGGTTAGCCTTCGTATGATGATGCTATATGATGCTATAGTGTGCCTGTGTATTTAACCAGGATGATGTATCCTAAACTGTGAGATTTCACGATTTATGTCGTTTTTCTACTTACCCACAATCAGATGAACTCATGGATACCATTTGTATGTCTCAGCGTGCAGTTTGGAGATTATTGAAGTTAGCATATAATTAGCTTAGCGCAATTGCTAGAAGTCTCCTGATACAGTAGCCAGCTCCTCTCAAAAGTAAGGAAATAGACATTCCAAATACTCAAAAGCTGGTGGTTATGATCTCTATACATCTCTGTGCAACAACAGGACAGAGAATGAGGAAGTGGATAGAATATATTTTCTTATGATTATCAGTAAAATGAACACATTTATCAAATATCAATTACCATGTATAGCTAAGTGAAAATGAAAGTGTAGGTTAAAAAATTACTTAGTGCCATCCCAGGGTCATGCACTGCGGTGAACACCGGAATAATTATCAATGTGAATCATTGCAATGTTTGTTTGTGTCAATTCAATTTATAAGGAATGTGTTGCCAACTGGCAATTTGACACGAAAACCTAATTTAATTAATAAATAATATTTATAACTTTTATTATTCAGAATCATACAATACTGTCAAATACCGTCATACTGTCAAAAATGTGAAAAAATATAGTGATATTACATTTTGGCCATATCACCCAGACCCAATCATCATATATGATCTGTGCTATAAGGGCATGCCCCCTTCGCCTGTCTGTCATCAATGGTGGACAAATAATCTTGCAGACAAGCTGAGTCCCGCCCATAAGATGAGGAGTTATTTTCCATATGTCATGAGGAAAGACCCTTGTCAATCAAGCCTATAGCCCTCTGTGATTGGCCCTCTGTGATTTGCCATGCAACTGTTCACTGACTATGGCTAACTGAACAATCAGCTAGATTGAGACTCAGTTGAATATAAAAGTTTATATGATCTCACAGTGTGGTTAAGACTGTATAAGTTATCTATTATAAAATATTTATTGTGAAAAATGTATATAGTGAAGGGAATAATTTGTATCCCTTATGTCTATCTCTCTGCTTCTTTTAATATTTTGTGTGTATTTTTTTTTACACTGTACATTCCAAGAAATAAAAAATATTAAGTAACACAGAGAGGGAGAGAGAGTGAAATAGAGAGAGAGTGATAGAGGTATACAGTAGTTAATTTGTGTATATGTCCACAGGTAGGTTATTTCTCTGTAAACATATGTTTCCCGCCGGTGCGTCCCCTGGCGTCCCTAGGCAGTGGCTGGGTCATGCCTCCATTAAGGCTTTTGTCTCTGTGATTAATAGCTCCTTCTATCATCTTTAATTCACTCCCTGATGACGGCGGAGCTCGGGCTGGCACTGCTCCGGGTAATGGCGTGATGTATGAGTCTGCCCAACACCTCATGGCGTAGGTGAAAATCATTCCGCCCATGCAGATAGCGTCCCGGGAGCAAATGTTTTCCCTCCTAATAAAAATAAATGAATTTGGTATCGAAAAGGAGCGGCAGAACACTGGACGTGTGCTCACTGTGTGCGTGTGTGTGGAATTATGGCCTATTTTGCTTTCTGTTCTACTCATTTTGAGAGTAAGATCATTATTTTCATTGGTGCTCAAATGCCTTGTGTATTATGGATCTGCCTCAAATACAGACACTTGCTTTTAGCGTTTATGCCACTTCCTCTTTCAGCATACGGTATGAGAGTACAGACCATGAAGGGACAGCGTTGGCTGTTGAGAGTTGGGTTTTGTGTAGTATAATCATCAATTGTCATCTATGCTAAGGATGTTGATGAACGTCGTGTAGAGGATGTGGCCTCTAGTTGGAGTTCCCCTTTTTAGACAGAATTCCTTTGGTGGGCTTCTTTTTGAAGGAGGGCGTCAGCTCGCAGTGATGAGGTAATCACCAAGATTGAGCAAATAAACAAAAGTATCTGTACAACCCCACCAACGCATGCGTGCATGCACACACGCACACACAGGCAGACAGATAAACATGTGCTCGTGCATTCTCTTGCACACACGTACACTATGAACACTGATCTGTGGTCATTGGCCTTCAAAATGTCATGCTACAGGACCTGAGCAGAACTGCAGTCCCACACTTATCTCTCATCTGAAAATAAAACCACAGTTTTTAAAACATTCAACACAGCATATTTTCCTTTTTGGAAACGTTTACCTTTCTGACATGTATATGTTTATGGATTAAAATTATTCCCCGCTTTAATCGACCAGACTTGGGGAATTTCTGGTCTAAATCAAATATAAACTAGGAGACCAGTCGGAGGGAAATGTCAGAGGAGAAACGGCACAGGAGGGATACAGTTACTTTTAAAAGCCCTCGGTCTCAACCATATGGCAAACTTAATGTCCAGTGTTATAACCACGTTACACAATCCTGCACAGAAAATCATTACATGTGCTTGTAGAGCCACATTGGGTTTCAGGGCCTGCCCAGCACGACAGACGTTTAAAAGCTTTGCTCTTTAAACATGCTGGCCCACACAGTATGTGTCAAACACAATGGCAATACAGACGTGGTGACGGGTGATAAAAATATGATCGAAAATACACTGGAGAGAAAATATGAGAAACTCTTTTTCAAGCATGACTTGTGCATTCACATGCATATTCAGGCAGACTTAACGCAGAAATATAAAAAAATACCACAAGAAATGACTGGAAGTTGAGTCCGTTTTTTCACACAACAAAATAAGTTTTAATCACTCAGCTGTTTAAAATATGCCATTAGATATGGTATTGAACATGAACAAAGATAAGTTTGAGGATAAATGCACTATATAAAAATTGAAATATACAACCAACACAACAATCTGGAATTTTCTCTCTCTTCTTCTCTCTGTCTTTTCTCCCTGCCATCTCTTTTTGTCCTTGCTCAACATTGCTGTAATAAACTGTACAGTATTCATTGGTTAGGCATTAAGAAACAGGATGCATAGATTATAAAATGATACGTTTATTTTTATTTAACTAGGCAAGTCAGTTAATCACGTCCGGTTGTGATACAGCCTGGATTCAAACCAGGTTGTCTGTAGTGATGCCTCTAGCACTGAGATGCAGTGTCTTAGACCACTTGGGAGCCCTAAGAGATTCACACTTAAGAAATGGGTTCCATGGTGATATATGGTATCCATTTAGGTGATAATGCCTGATAATGCCCGAGAAGCCGGTATTTGGAGGATATATTGGCACCGGCTTCAAGGGCATTATCACATTTATACAACAGGTTAAAAACATATTCAAATAATGATTTACATATTTTCATTAAAAACGTTATTTTGAAGAATTTATTAATACTATGTCATCCTTTTAAAATATATAGTCCCGGCACAAATCCAGGGTTGCAACCAAAGCCGGCTGGTCATTCGTTCTATCGGTTCGTTAAGTCTTTTTGTTCTGTATCTACAGTATGGACGCGACCCAGTCGTTCGTTCTAAATGTTCCATTGCCATACTGGCTGGCAACCTTCTTATCCCTAGCTTGCTAGTTAGCCAACTACGGCTAACACACAGTCACGTCAAAAAGTGCAGCCAGAATAACAGCAAAGCAGCTGCATTTGCATTTGTTTAAGCTGTTTTCTAGTGACATTTTATTTGGATACATCCATAACAATGAGCTAATGATGCGCGATTTCACCTGGCATAGAAAATGTGCTCTCTCGTCAGGACACTGTTGTTTAGAGGAGTTAGCCAACAACACAGCTAACACAATCACTTAAAACTGAATAGGGATAGACTGCGAACTAGCTACACTTAATTTTCTATTGACATTATCCACATAAATTCTGAATAATGTTATACTGTATGTATAATTTGTATAATTGTATAATTTTGTATATATTTTCTATGTAATTTTCTACATTTCTATGTATGAGAAGCTCTAATCTACCTCGGATATATACCAGCTAAGATGTAAAAAATGTAATAAGAAGCTGCAGACTGAAGCTGTTGTCAAGCTGTTTGCTAGTCAGACGCTGTCTTCAGCAATGTTCAGGTTCTCATAGAGGTCTTCTCCTGCACTCCGTTCTCCATCTCTAGTCACATGGCCAGATGGCTCAGAGCCGGTCCTGTGGCTTGCCTCGTCTGCTCTGGCCTTTAGACGTGATGACATCACAGCACACACCACCCCCAGTAGCCCACAGCCAATCAGTGAAGCTCTCACTGCGATGGCAGCCGAAAGCATTCCATGCATGCCAGAGTCAGATGTGTTATACCACAGGTTGGTGCTTCTGTCAGCACATAGTGGATGAACCAACCCTTCCTTCCATTCCCTGACCCTGCACCAATACAGTCCACTGTCAGTCTGTAAGAGGTTAGAGATGAGCAAAGAGGACTTGGTGTCAGACACATCAACTCTGCCCCTCAGCTCCTCAGGTAAGTGCACAGAGGAGTTGTCAGAGTCCAGAATCAGAACATCTCCCCCCAGATCTCTACGACGGTACCACTGGACTCTGTAGAGCTTTGTGGTGTTAGGGGCACAGACTAGACTGTGACTGTGTCCCTCTGAGAACTTCCAATTTACAGGATCCAGGTCAGTGCAAACTAAAATCTTGTGGTGTGTTAGCATCTGTCTCAACCTCACTGTGAGGCACTGGTAAGTCCCTGTGTGCTGGGTTGACAGAGAGGGAATGGTCAGGGAGTAGTTCCATGTTAGGCTGTCTGTCAGATTCTTTTTCCCTTGGGCCATGTCGCCTAGTGGAGTTACCCAGAGTGCATATTGTTGGTTGGATATACAGGGAAGAGTCACTGTTTCATCTGGCTTGAGGACTCGATACTCAGGTTCAACCATTAGATAAATGGTCTGGTAGCTGTAACATCGATCTTCTTTCGAAATGACACAAGTGAAAGATCCTTCATCATCTGTTAAGATGTTAGAGAAGTAAAGTGAAGACCCGTTGTCCAAGACCTGCATTCTGGCCTTCAGATCATCAGGCAGAATCTTTAAAGACAAGTCAGTATCCAAAACTAAACTTGTTGTGGCTACTCCATTTGGGGATTGATGTCTGTACAGTTGCAGTACACTGTTGTAATTGTTTTTGCACTTGATTTCTGTCCTTCCTCCAGAGGGCATTTCGATGATCTTCATCTGATTTGTCTTAGTACAAACCGTCAGTCGAAACCTGACCTGGTCTGTGAGCTGCCCACCATTCCAGCATTCAGCCTTGTAGTCGCCACTGTCGGATGCTTCTAGGGGGTATAGAACATATGACGATGTCAAGTCAGAACATTTTCTTATTGTGCTCGTCAGTAAAACGTCCCACTCTCCTGTTGACTTGTAGAAAATGGGTCGCTTGAAACAGAATATCTTAAAATGAGCAGCAGTATTCACAGTTCAAATACGTATTCTGTCTCAGTATTGAGAAGAGCAGTGACCAGTGGTTGGACCAGCAAAACAACGACTTGACAGATGGCATCCATTCTCCTTGTCTTTCCGCCTCTCTCTGTGTGAGAATGAGTCTCTGACTGCCCTAATCTACAGCTCGTCATCTGTACGTCATCTCATAACTTCCTCTGCTCTTTTCTTACTGGGGTGGAAAGTTTTCAGAGGTTTTTAGGTGGTGTGAATGATAACCCCACTTTCTCATAAACATTAGTGTGTGATCTGAGAAGCATTTCAAATATTTCTGCGGAAAGGATTCAACATGATCTTAATAGCCTAGTTTATTTTGATATACTACATTATGAACATCTAAGTAGAGAGTTAGGATGGTGATGATGATGATGATGATGAAGATGATGATGATGATGGATAGTTCAGATCAGCATGTCCTCCATCCTAAGCGTGTGCGTGCATCTGTGTGTGTTTATGCATGCATGCGTCTTCGAGTGTATGTGTCTCTTTATGTGTGTGTATCCGTGTGTGCGTCTGTGTTTGTGGGTGTGGATCAAAGGTTCCAGGCTGACAGCGCAGCGGTGTGGTGTCACACAGCCTTTCAGGAATGTACCAAGGCATAGGGATGTGCAGCTAGAGCCTCATTAGCAACCCCACCTCCCCACCACCCCTCCCAGCCTGTCAGGGCGCGTTAGCCACAGCCTGCCACAGACACACAGTGGGAGAGGTTGCTTCCTGTGGAGGGTTTCCTGTCTGTCTGTCCTCCCTGGGCCCGCAGCAGGAGGCCCAGCAGGCCTAGCTAAGGCCCACTCTCAAATTACACCTTCGTTCCCTACTACGAAGGGGCAAATCTACCACTTCATTTTCACTTAGTCATGGATTGATGTCAATGACAGACTAAGTGCAAATGTGGAAGTTAGGGAGGTAGAATTTGCACCATAGTTCACTACTTCTGACCAGAGCCCTATAGAGCCCCATGGTGATAGGGTCGATAAAGTAGTGAAAAGTAGTGCGTTATGTGGTGAATAGTATATCAGGCGTAGCTAAGGTCTAGTCTCAAATTACACTTTCATTCCCTACAACAGTGCACTACTTTTGACCAGGAGAGGCTTAAAGTAATAGAACCCTTTCCAGTACAGGACACACTGACATCATGCACAGATGCACACGACTCTTGGCTGCAGTAGGAAGCCATCGCCATCTATGCCCATTTAACATAGCCTAGATTTACGTTTTTATTACTTCTAAACAAAATAACTTTTTGGGGTTCCTATATGCTTACAGTGATGTTTTGATTCTTGCTTTGTTAAATCACTATTTTGGATGCTGCAGTTGTTAGCTAGAATGCTAACGCTCATTGACAAAAGCTAGCCAAAGAGCCATTTTACTGGTTGAAGTTGAAGTTTAAAAAAAATATAATGCAGTTGATTTGCGATGATGACACAAACATTATATTAAGCAGGACATTCATACGAGCCTTAAAATCCAATTCTAATCCAAAAGTAGTGTGAAATGCACTCATAAGCCACATGTAAATAGAGGCTTTTTTTCTGGCGTTCTATAAGAACTCCGTGTTCTGCCACCAACTTGCACTGTTTGCAAACACAGAAAGGGGTCTATGGAGTCAAAAGTAGTGAACTATGAATAAGTCCTTTGAAATCCTTTGGTAGAGACACTAGTTGACTAGCAGACATTCAGTGGAGACAGTGGAGACCAGTGGAGACCAAGTAATTTGTGGAGACCAAGTATTGGTCTCCACAAAGTTTGCTGCTTCAGTGTTCTTAGATCTTTATGTAAGTAGTTACTATGGTACACTGAAGTATAATTACAAGTATTCCATAAGTGTCAAAGGCTTTCATTGACAATGACATTCAGTTTATGCAAAGAGTCAATGACCCTTCTTTTTCAAGACCTCTGCAATCCGTCCTGTCATGCTGTCAATTAACTTCTGGGCCACATCATGACTGATGGCCATTCTTGCATATTCAATGCTTGGAGTTTGTCAGAAGTTGTGGGTTTTTGTTTGTCCACCCGCCTCTTGAGGATCGACCACAAGTTCTCAATGGGATTAAGGTCTGGGGAGTTTCCTGGCCATGGACCCAAAATGTTGATGTTTTGTTCCCCGAGCCACTTAGTTATCACTTTTGCCTTATGGCAAGGTGCTCCATCATGCTGGAAAAGGCATTGGTCGTCACCAAACTGTTCTTGGATGGTTGGGAGAAGTTGCTCTCGGAGGATGTGTTGGTACCATTCTTTATTCATGGCTGTGTTCTTAGGCAAAATTGTGAGTGAGCCCACTCCTTTGGCTGAGAAGCAACCCCACACATGAATGGTCTGAGGATGCTTTACTGTTGGCATGACACAGGACTGATGGTAGCGCTCACCTTGTCTCACAAGGGGTTTTCCGGATGGCCCAAACAATCGGAAAGGGGATTCATCAGAGAAAATGACTCTACCCCAGTCCTCAGCAGTCCAATCCCTGCACCTTTTGCAGAATATCAGTCGGTCCCTGATGTTTTTCCTGGAGAGAAGTGGCTTCCTTGCTGCCCTTCTTGACACCAGGCCATCCTCCAAAAGTCTTCGCCTCAGTGTGCGTGCAGATGCACTCACACTTGCCTGCTGCCATTCCTGAGCAAGCTCTGCACTGGTGGTGCCCCGTTCCCGCAGCTGAATCAACTTTAGGAGACGGTCCTGGCGCTTGCTGGACATTCTTGGGCGCCTGACGCCTTCTTCACAACAATTGAACCTCTCTCCTTGAAGTTCTTGATGATCCGATAAATGGTTGATTTAGGTGCAATCTTACCAGAAGCAATATCCTTGCCTGTGAAGCCCTTTTTGTGCAAAGCAATGATGACGGCACGTGTTTCCCTGCAGGTAACCATGTTTGACAGAGGAAGAACAATGATTTCAAGCACCACCCTCCTTTTAAAACTTCCAGTCTGTTATTCTGACTCAATCAGCATGACAGAGTGATCTCCAACCTTGTCCTCGTCAAACACTCTCACCTGTGTTAACGGGACAATCACTGACATGATGGCAGCTGGTCCTTTTGTGTCAGGTCTGAAATGCAGTGGAAATGTTTTTGGGGGATTAAGTTCATTTTCATGGCAAAGAGGGACTTTGCAATTAATTGCAATTCATCTGATCACTCTTCATGACATTCTGGAGTATATGCAAATTGCCATCATCAACACTGAGGCAGCAAACTCTGTGGAGACCAATACTTATGTCATTCTCCAAACTTTTCGCCACGACTGTAGAGGTTGCAACAGGTAAGTATATCAGGAGTAAATGTCACTTGGCTTTTCATTGCTAGGCATTTAGATGTTGAAATAGCAAGTGCGGTAGAGAGAGAGAGTTGAAAACAGCTGGTCTGGTAGTAGTTGTAGTAGTGGCGTAGGGTATAGAGTGTCATCTGGGACGAGCACCCTTTCACACTACTGAGCCAAAACAAGCTGAGCTGGCCTTGTTGCGCATCCACCCACCATAGTTGCCAGAACCATGCTGGAAAGGACCATTTGAAAAGTCATCATAGTTTGGTTTTGGTCGGCTTTATAGTGTGAAAAAGTTATTGTCACCTGTATTGTCTGTGTTATATCAGAGCGGACCACACCTCCTCGCCATGGCTCGTCTGCCACGTGCGGCCCAGTCCCCAGCAGCCCGGCGAGGGTTCAAGAGTCAGCCTGTAGTGTCCTTTCTCACTGTACTCACAATTAACCTCCGCCGACCTGGCCTCAACTTCCTCTGTTTTCACACGGCGGTTGAGTGATGAAGGTCAGGAAAGGGAAATATAAACCAGTTTAGAGCAGCACAATGGTACAGTGGACCCTGTCGACCCGCCCAGCACCAAGCCGAGCCCCAGCTAGCCAAACAATCTGAACCAGCGGCTGCTTGACTCTTGACTCTCTCCATCCCTCGCTCTCACTCTCTTTGTACTCTCTCTCTCTTTCTCTCTCTCTCTCTCACTTCCCCCCCCCTCTCTCCCTCTCTCTCTCTCTCTCTCTCTCTGTGTTAGGGGTGTTACTGGGCCACTCTACTATCACAGTAGAATCATATAATTTTCTTTTCTTCAGACCCCTGGTCCTGTTATTACAGCCCTAAACCACTTTCCTCCATTTCCTGTTTATTTGAACGGCCCTTACAGGTCAAATATTTGTGTTTGGACCTTGTATATTTTCCCATATTATGTTCAATGGAAGGTGGAAGATGTAGAGATGATCCTTCCTCATGGTCCTTAGTGTTAGGTCGTAGGTCGTAGGTGTGGGGGGGACTGTCACGAGTGGGTGTAGAGAGAGACCAAGGAGCAGCGCAGCGATAGTTCGACATTGTTTTATTAAATAATAAAACAACAAATGCAACGAACTATATTAACAAGAGGCAATGAAATGAAAATGAACAAGAAACAACACTTACTGTGACTTGAGGAACAATACACCTAACAATGACCCACACACAGGTGGTTGTGAGTGGTGCCTAAATGCAATCCCCAATCAGAGACAACCCTGTACAGCTGTCTCTGATTGAGGATCATTCTTCCCCTTGTTAGGGTGTGAGGATTCGACTGTGGTTCTACCACTCCCCTTATTGGGAGTAAGGTCTAACCACAGCCAAACCCTCACAGGGACTGGTTTTTCACGCCGGGTCGGAGAAGACATAAACCTCTCTCACAACTCTGACAGGGCCATGTTAACTGTAATCTGTCATTGATTTGTTCTTAATTACATGTTTGACTTGTTTTCCATCTGTGTGTTAGAAACTCATAGACTATGTAGACTGTAAGTATAGGCTACCCAGTTTACCCTGATGCTGTACTTGTAGGACAATCATCTCCAGCTTCCAATTGGCTCATTCATCCCCCCTCCTCTCCCTTGTAACTACACTACATGACCAAAAGTATGTGGACACCTGCTCGTCGAACATCTCATTCCAAAATCATGGGCATTACTATGGGGTTGGTCCCCCCTTTGCTGCTAGAACAGCCTCTACTCTTCTGGGAAGGCTTTCCACTAGATGTTGGAACATTGCTGCGGGGACTTGCTTCCATTCAGCCACAAGAGCATTAGTGAGGTTGGGCACTGATGTTGGGCGATTATGCCTGGCTCGAAGTTGGTGTTTCAATTAATCTTAAAGGTGTTCGATGGGATTGAGGTCAGGGCTCTGTGCAGGCCAGTCAAGTTCTTCCACACCGATCTCGACAAACCATTTCTATATGGACCTCGCTTTGTGCACGGGGGCATTGTCATGATGCAATAGGAAAGGGCCTTCCCCAAACTGTTTGGAAGCACAGTATCATCTAGAATGTCATTGTATGCCGTAGCATTAAGATTTCCCTTTACTAGAACTAAGGAGCCTAGCCCGAACCATGAAAAACAGCTCCAGACCATTATTCCTCCTACACCAAACTTTACAGTTTGGGCAGGTAGTGTTCTCATGGCATCTGTCAAACTGCCAGATGGTGAAGCGTAATTCATCACTCCAGAGAACGCGTTTCCACTGCTCCAGAGTCCAATGGCGGCGAGCTTTACACCACTCCAGCCAACGCTTGGCATTGCACATGGTGATCTTAGGCTTGTGTGGGGCTGCTCAGCCATGGGAACCCATTTCATGAAGCTCCCGATGAACAGTTATTGTGCTGACGTTGCTTCCAGAAGCAGTTTGGAACTCGGTAGTGAGTGTTGCAAACAAGAACAGATTAAGCTACGCGCTTCAGCACTCTGCTGTCCCGTTCTGTGAGCTTGTGTGGCCGACCACTTTGGGGCTGAGCTGTTGTTGCTCCTACTTTACAATAACAGCACTTACAGGTGATCAGAGCAGCTCTAGCAAGGCAGACATTTGACGAACTGACTTGTTAGAAAGGTGGCATCCTATGATGGTCCCAAGTTGAAATTCACTGAGCTTTTCAGTAAGGCCATTCTACTGCAAATGTTTGGCTATGGAGATTGCGCGTCTGCGTGCTCGATTTTATACACCTGTCAGCAATGGGTGTGGCTGAAATAGCCAAATCCACAAATTTGAAAGGAGTGTCCACATATCTCTGGTTATGTAGTGTATTCCCCAGGTCGTTGCTGTAAATGAGAATGTGTTCTCAGTCAACTTACCTGGTAAAATAAGGGTTAAATCATTAAAATATTTAGTCTACACTGATGCTGTACTTTAGGTAGAAATGCAAGAGCCTCGCCCTCAATGTTCTCTCTCTCTCTCTCTCTCTCTCTCTCTCTCTCTCTCTCTCTCTCTCTCTCTCTCTCTCTCTCTCTCTCTCTCTCACTCTCTCTTTCTCCTTCAGGTAATGGTGAGGACTTTGCCCTCTACCCCTCTGATGTCCTGGATGATGTGTGTGTGTCAGAAGGAGACCCCACAGCACCACCCTCAGACCCCCAAGCAAAGGATCCCACCTCCCCTGGCTTCTCCCCTGACGATGACGCCTCTCCCCTGGAGCCGTCCCCTTTCCACTCTGCCCTCTACATGCCCCAGGATGAGCTGCCCGTTCCCCCCGACTTCCAGCTGCGCCAGTCAGACATCCCTGGTGTCCGTGGCGGCCTAGGCATCTGGGCACAGAGGACGGTGGACGTGGGCGAGCGCTTCGGACCGTATGTGGGCGAGCAGCGGGCTTGCCTGAGAGACCCCACCCAAGGCTGGCAGGTAGGAGAAGAACTTGCTGTTTATTGTCTGAACAGGGGATTCTCTTCTCTCTGTTCTCTGTTACGGAAGGAGGGATCGAGGGAGAGATGGAGGGAGGACAGCGGGTCCGAGTTCTTCTGTTAACTTTGTCTCTGCCTCTATGTTTGTTTTCTGGGATTGAAGTGCCCCATTTGCCGTGGCGTTTGTTGCTGAGTGATGTCATCTCACCTCAGCCCAGTCCAATGGGGTAACAGAGAGTGCCCCTCAGGCAGCCCCTCTACAGTCTGCTCTCTATGCTCTTAACTCAATTAAAATGAAAAGCTATAAATTCTGTCTTTAGCCCTGGTTAAAGACCCACAGCGGTCATCGTCCAATCACAATATTGGCCAGGCCGCACACACAATCGAAGACGGGTCACAGGACAAGGTCAGATGTTAGGAGGTCAGGTCCAGCCTCTGTCTGTGTCAGCCCCTGTCGCGTTTTACTGAGGGGGATAGGAGGGGGAGGGGAGGGGGGAGAAGGTTGAGGTCATCAGTGTATCAGTCTAATTGTCCTTCTGTAAGGCAGCACCAGATACACCATGCATGACTATCTACTGGTTAACTAACTAACAAACAGTCAAACTAACAAACGCAAGATAACATCAATGCCTTTTTGATTGATACAATCAAGGATCATGACAAAATGAAAAAAGATGATCTAACACTGGTACACTATCATAACCTACAGTGATCTAACACTGGTACACTATCATAACCTACAGTGATCTAACACTGGTACACTATCATAACCTACAGTGATCTAACACTGGTACACTATCACAACCTACAGTGATCTAACACTGGTACACTATCACAACCTACAGTGATCTAACACTGGTACACTATCATAACCTACAGTGATCTAACACTGGTACACTATCATAACCTACAGAAGTCTCCCAATCCTTAAGCCCAATTTTACGCTGACTGACTCCTCAGTGTTGGTTGAATATCAGCTGTCTTTATAAATAGTTTAGGTTTAGATTTGGTTTGGATGGTGGAACGGTGGTCATGGTTAGGATTGCATCATCGACCATCAGGTCTAACTGAGTGGGTTTGGCTCCGACAGGACCAATAAATGGTTTCACTCTCCCCGTATGTTTCTGTTCTAAGCAGCAACTTTTTGTTCATTATTTACTACTACCATGAGCAAAATGAAATCCTCTCTCTCTCTATCTCTTTCTTGTTATTTTGTAGATCTTTTTTTACATTTCACTAACATTGGGTTTTAATATGATTTAAAAAGTATCTGTCCCTCCCACAGAGAGATTTACGGCTGGTTGAACAAGCTCTCGGCTCTATTTTTTTCCCAGGGAAGGAAATAAAGGAAAAAGGTTTCATGAATTTTAATCCGCTGGTAATTTATGGGGAGCTTGAATAATATGTATTTAAAAAGGAGCTGAGGATTATGGGAGGAAAGATGGGATGGCCGGGGAGGCAGCACTGTGTCATTATGTTTAATTACTTCACTGACAGCGGCCCATAACTCTTTCCATTAAGTAAATAAGTTGTAAAGAATTTATGATGAAATGCCACATTATTCAGAACGGATATTCAGTGATGACATCCCTGCATTAAATATGGTAAACGCCATTAAGGCCCCCTCTATAGACAACCTCGCTCCCTCCCTCCGCCCATCCCCATCGCGCGCCCGCAAACCGTCAATATGCCAATAAGCAAGAGGGTCTGTAAAAAAAAAAAAAAATTGATTTGGTAAATGTGAGTTAAGATAGATCTGTTTGCTTTCATCATCAATTCTGCGCTGCGTGCCGGGTGATGTCACCGACCAGGGAGCGATAAAGTGGTGACGCCCATCTGGAGCGAGTGATGGAGGGCCGTGAGCGCCCGTCGCCTGCGCCCGTGACAGACCGGGGGAAGTTTGTCACCAGGGAGGCCAGCGCTCCACGCCATCACCATAAATTTGGGCATTATTCATAAAGGAATATAGTGAGTTATAGCAGAGATGCTTTATGAATATAGGAATGGTGAGTTATGGGTAAGATAGCTTCAGTAAATAAAAGAGAGAGCCAACGTGTTTGTCAGGGCGGAAGGTCTTCCTGTTTCTCACTGAGGGCACAACAAGCCCCACCAGCCAGGCCAAGTGTGCGTGTGTGTGCGTGCGTGAATGTGTTGTATACTTTTCTGTGGGGTTGCATGAGAGATATACTGTATACCTTGTTCACAGGAGTTTTATGATATTTTCCTCTTTAAAAAATCCTCTGCTTGTTTCACACTGTTTAATAAATGTCAATTTAACAACAACTAGAGGATATGAGAGAAGAACGAAGAAAGAGAGTGCCGTTTTAGAGAATCATGCTCCAAAGAAAGACAGAAAGAAACAAAGAAACAAAGAAAGAAAGACAGAGAAAGAAAGAAAGAAAGAAAGAAAGAAAGAAAGAAAGAAAGAAAGAAAGAAACTGAAAAGCTGGTACTGTATATGAAGTGTATTTGACCTGGTAGTCTTCATTAGAATCAGCAGACGGCCTCCATCGTCTCTCCCTCCTCAATGAGATCTTCTCATTAAAGTCGACTCAAGTCCTGCTCAGCCGAGGACTGGAACAAGCACCATTTATCAGAGTGGGAACATTGAAGGAGAGATGAAGGGTGAAGGGTGAGGGTGACAAAATAGTTTTTTCTCTCTCTTCTGTGATCATCTGTGGTCTGACAGCCCAAGGATCAGCATGTGTTGCCTCCATATTACATTGGAAGGTTCATTTTTGGTATGTTGGATTTGGTACATTTTATCACGGTTAGATTGAAAATAGGTCAATAAAGGTATAATGTATGTAATGCTGGTATTATAGAATTATATTGCATATATTGTAACATAAATTATGTCTGTAATATATGGGAACAATAATAGGATGGGGGACATACTTCAGGAAAATGAGCAAAAATGTATATATTAAAAGAACCGCAAATGCAATGAGTGATATTTTGGGCTTAAACAAATGGGTAAACCTCGTGTTTTTATTTTCAAAGAGAATTTAGTAAAAAGTTAGTAAAAATGCAGATTCAAAAAATACAATTGTCAGTATTTGGTGGAGCTTCCCCTGGCGAGAATGACAGCACTCAGCCTCTTTCTGTAGTGTTTAACAAAGTTGGAGAACACTTGTGAAGGGATCTTGGACCACTCTTCCATGCAGAACATTTCCAATTCATTGAGATTCTTCGGTTTTCTCTTGTGAACTGCCCTCTTCAATTGAGACCACAGATTTTCAATTGGATTCAAGTCTGGAGACTGAGAGGGCCATTGCAAAACCTTGATTTTGTGTTGCTGCAACCATTTCTTTGTTGATTATGATGTGTGCTTCGGGTCATTGTCTTGTTGGAAGACCCAACCGCGGCCCAGTTTCAGCCTTCTGGCAGAGGCAACCAGATTTTGTGCTAATATTTTCTGGTTTTGAATGGAATTCATTATGCCACTGACCTTAACAAGAGCCCCTGGACCACTGGCAGCAAAACAGACCCAAAGCATCAAAGAGCCACCACCATATTTTACCATGGGTATGAGGGGCCGTTCTTTGTATGCAGTTCCCTTTTGTCGCCAAACATGACAATGGTGTGCGTGGCCAAAAGTCTCAATTTGTGTCTCATCTGACCACAACGCTTGGCAAAGTTCAGATGCTGGGATTTGTATCTTGGTCTCAGGAAGGGCTTCTTCTTTTTTGGAACTTGTCCAAAAAACTTCTGGTCATGGAGGTGGCGTCTCACTCTTGATTTTGAAACGGTGAAACCCCAAGATTCAACTGAACTGAAACTGTGAACTTTGGCCTCCTCTTTGCCTCTCATCATCCTCCTCACTGTGCGTAAGGGGCAATATGCGGATGCGTCCCCTTCCTGGCAAATTTTCAACAGTTCCATGCTTTTCAAATTTCTTTACTATGGCCCTGATTGTGCTTGCTGGTAATTTCAACTGAATACTTATTTTTTGTAGCCATTCCCCAGTCTATGCAGCTCAACAGCTTTTTTTCTCATTTGAGTTGAAAGCTCTTTGTTTTTACCCATGTTGATGGTGACAAAATGATTTTATCTGTGTGTTACCTCATATTTATACCCCAGGGAAATTCCTTTGGTTTTATTTATAATATTCTTCAAGGGTGCCAATAATTTTGCCACATATGTTTTTGAAAGAATAACCTTTTCAGAAGATAAAACAACACTTTAGCAATTTTTCCAAACATTTGAGGAAAATTTGAATCATTATATATATTGTCCATATTATATTAATGTTTTTGCTCACTTTCTTGAGGGGTGCCAATATATCTGGAGTTCACTGTATCCTCCAACTCATTGAGTTTTCAAGGGGTTATGGGTCCGGTTCAGAGAATGGAGAAAGAAGGGTGCCTCCCGTTGCAGAGGGGGGTGGGGGGGTCTTTATGCGTACCCCCCCTCCTTCATATATGATGTGGTGGAGATTATAAATTCTGGGTGAATAGGGAGTCGAGGATTAGGTGGGTTGGTCTGGTCTGGGCCTGCTTTCCTGGGCCTGCCTGCCTGCCTGTCTGTCTGTCTATCTCCTGAGCCTGAGAGGCAATCCTCCATAACAGGGCACAGTAAGTAGAGGGGTGCGTGGAGCCTCAGATACCATTCAGATACCACGTCAAGATCGACGGGCAGACACGACCAAGGAGGGCGGGAGGGAGAGCTTTAGACAGGTTGGGGAGAGGGGCAGGCCGGAGAGGGCGTGTTTTTTGTGCTTGGATAAGCCGTTGTCCTGAATGAATGCAGATGTCTCCTGACTGTCCCCCTGTCCTGTGTTTCTGACGGCTAGTCACCTCTGTCACCGGGGGAGAAAGAGGCAGAAAGAGCCCAGTCTCACTCCCACCCAAAGGGACCCTTAATCCGCTGGCCCCAGCCTCTTTGACTGTCCCAGAGATGGACCCACACTGCAGCTTAGAGAGCCTTTGGCCACTGGGGAGGGATGAACCTCTCTGTCATTCACCAGCTATCAATGGACACACACTCTGAGACTCTCTCTCACACACAAGTACTTAGAAATTCCAAGTAAGGTGGCGTGGCCTTGGGAACGATCTGAAAAGAAAGTTTCAGTGTATTGTCGTAGTCTTGAGTCATTACAGCACATTTTCAACTTTCCTTACTACTCCCACTAAACGATTGCTAAATGGTGTTGTGTTTGCAGTTATAAGATGCACTCCGAGTTTCAATGACCGTTGGATAGCGTATAGCGTTAATGAATTGTAAAGTGGCCAAAAAAGCTAATTGCAATCTATGGTGGTATGTTGAGAGTGAGGCAGAACGTCAGGTCAAAATCGAGTAGCCAGTGTACTGGAGTCAGTGTTGACCTATTTGCCCCCATCCATCAATCCCTCCATCCCTCAATATATTCCTCCCTCCATCCCTCTATCCTTCCATCCCTCCATCACCCCATCCCTCTCAGAGCCTGGGGGTTGAGGTTTTGCAGGAACACTTCTACTGAGCACACATATTGTTTATAGAAGCCTCGTTATCACACAGACACCTAATTGTAATAAGAATTAAGCTTGCAAATTAAACCTCGCTCTTTGTCCCGGTCTTAGGAATGGTGAGTGTGTGTGTGTGTGTGTGTGTGTGTGTGTGTGTGTGTGTGTGTTTGTGCGCTGAGTGAGTTAGTGAGGGAAGGGGGCTCCATTGTTCCAGTGCAGCCTGCAGCACGGCTGTGACTGTGGCCCTCTGCCTACAGGGACCCTCCACCAACCTGCTTTGTGTTGGAGGAAATAGAGCTGTGCGCAGCCACCCTAATCAGCTTACAACGCTAATTCAGCCCCAGCCCCAGCTCTAGTGCCTCAGCTCCAGCCCCATCTCCAGCCCCTGCCACAGTCCCCAGCCCAAGTCCTAGCTTCATTCTCTACAAGGCAGAACACATGACCAACATCCTCCACCCCTGCATTCTCCACCTATCCACCACCTCTGCCCCTGCTACAGGTGGGGGCCACACAGCACCCTTCCCCGTTTACTTGGAGTGTGCTCCATCTTATTACACAGGCCCTGTTGGGTGTGCATGTGTACAGTATGTGTGTCTGCATCTGCGTGCATGCCATCATCACTCTGTCCCTTGTTAGGGCGATGAGCGCCCCCCCAGTGTGACTGGGGGTCGATTGTCTCGGAGAGATGAAGTCTATTCAAAACAAAAAGAGAAAAAGGAGAAGTTGGGGTTCTTTCTCCCTCTCATTTGATTAGTAATCCCTTTCTTTGGTCTAATCTGTCGTGTTTGGTGGTGGTGGAAGGGTAGCTTGGGGGAGAGGACTGTTATTATTGATGTTCTAATCTCGTGTGAGAGGAGTGAGGAAAGTCGAAGCACATTCAAGAGTGAGAGAGAGAATGAGAAAGAGAGAGAGAATTCCACTTCACGAGAGCACTGAGTGTGCGTTCCAACAGAGAGAGCACTGAGTGTGCGTTCCAACAGAGAGAGCACTGAGTGTGCGTTCCAACAGAGAGAGCACTGTGTGTGCATTCTAACAGGGAGAGCACTGAGTGTGCATTCCAACAGTGAGAGCACTGAGTGTGTGTTCCAACAGAGAGAGCACTGAGTGTGCGTTCCAACAGAGAGAGCACTGAGTGTGCGTTCCAACAGAGAGAGCACTGAGTTTGCGTTCCAACAGAGAGAGCACTGAGTGTGCTTTCCAACAGAGAGAGCACTGAGTGTGCGTTCCAACAGAGAGAGCACTGAGTGTGCGTTCCAACAGAGAGAGCACTGAGTGTGCGTTCCAACAGAGAGAGCACTGAGTGTGCGTTCCAACAGAGAGAGCACTGAGTGTGCGTTCCAACAGAGAGAGCACTGAGTGTGCGTTCCAAAAGAGAGAGCACTGAGTGTGCGTTCCAACAGAGAGAGCACTGTGTGTGCATTCCAACAGGGAGAGCACTGAGTGTGCATTCCAACAGTGAAAGCACTGAGTAGTCTTCAGGCCCTCTTCTCTCTTTTAGTCCAAGAGAAAAAGAAGAACTTTACAAATGAACGATTTCCCCCCTCTCTTCCTTACCCTCTCCTCCCTTTCCTCCTCTCTTATCCTCTCTTCCTGGCCCTCTCCTCCCGTTCCTCCTCTCATCCCCTCTCTCTCCCTCTCTCTGTCTGGCTGTGGTATCCCAGCAGGGAGGGGAAGCTAGGTTAACTAATTGAACAGGGTCAGAGTGAATTGCAGAAGGACAAAGACTGGCATTAGTGGCCCAGCCAGAGGAAGGTGGACCCACAGCAACAATGCCAGGTGAAGGAGGGTGTGGATTGGGGGGGTAGCTTAGGGGTCAGGGGTCACAGACCTTATTAGATCTCAGGAGAATAGGGGGACGTGTTTGGGTGACTTGGGCGGGAGGGGGGAGTTCACCTGGTAGAAAGGCTACAATAGAGAGTGGGAGGGAGGAGAATGGGAGGTGGGTACTCCATTAAAGCTAACTCAGCTTCTGAACGGCCCACTCAGGCCAGACAAGCGTCTGCACACCGGATGCCCCATACCAGGCAGCACAACATATCCTATAGGAGGGCCAAAGGAATTGCACAGAGCTTAAGTCAAACACAATGATCTATGTCTGTCTATAGGTTTGTCTACGTCATGTCATCTCTGTTGGTTGCCATTAGCTTGTCTCTTAGGAATTTAGTATAAATGGTAATATGCCATATAAGACATGCTATAGTATGCCTACTATCCCCAGCTGTTTTTGCACTCTGAGTATGTCTTTGCTCGGATAGGATGTGATGGCACACAGAGGTTGAGCAACCCCACCTGTATAAGGGTCTTTAAAATCACACACACCTCCCTAACTGTCTCCCCTGTCTCCCCTAGCACTACACTGAATAAACCCACCATTTGTTCTCTTGTGCACACAGACACACTGTGCAGTGTGCACTACCCTCACTCTCTGTCACACGCATACACATACTCTCACTCGCAAAAACCCACGTTCACACACACATTCACTCCGGAATGCGGAGACGAGTGAAAATGAGGGGACCCTTAAACGGGCTCACAGGAAGCAAATGTGATGAATTCCGTGTGCTGGGATACGTCCACCCAGCTCACAGATACCTTATCTAGGGGCTCCCTTTAAAAACACTGCTGATTGTTTCCAAATGGACTCCTGGTGGGAGAGAGAGAGAGAGATATGGAGAGAGGGGGGTGAGAGAAAGAAAGAGAGTGTAGAGGGAGAGACACCATAGCTCCGGGTACAGCCAGGCAGGACATTTAGGTCCAGTCCAGTCCAGAGAGAGGAGGAATATATGAACTCTGTTGTGCTTTTTCTGCTCGAGTCGCCCTAGTCCTTAACTACCAGTCAGATCGCATTACCCAGGCAGTAAATCTAAGTACCGGTTAACGCTAATACTAAAGTGCTAATACTACTCTACAAAACAGCTGTCTCTGTCTGTGGTTGGAACTGTGCAAACAGGCAGAGGCTGGGCCTCCTGTCCTCTCTGAGCTGCTGCTAGACTCTTACATGGTTATTATGTCCTAGAACTCTCCTAGTAGTGTGTGTGTGTGTGTGTTTGTGCGTGCATGCCTGTTTGTGTGTATATGCATGTGTGTGTGTCATTTTCTCCTAGTAGCTCGTTCCAGTGTGAATTTGGTGTGTGTGTGTGTGTGTGTGTGTGTGTGTGTGTGTGTGTGTGTGTGTGTGTGTGTGTGTGTGTGTGTGTGTGTGTGTGTGTGTGTGTGTGTGTGTGTGTGTGTGTGTGTGTGTGTGTGTGTGTGTGTGTGTGTGTGTGTGAGCGTGTGTGTGTGTGTGAGCGTGTGTGCGCGTGTGAGTGTGTAATGTGAGCATGTCAGTTATTGTATGTGTGTGCGTCTCACTCGCTCCCTCTCTCCCTTGTCCCAGTTCAAAGGCTAATGGGTGTGGGGGTCTGGTTTGAGAGCTCATTACCTGGCTAAGAGCTTAAACACAGGCAGGCAGGCCGGCATATTCAGACCCTAACACAGACCAATACCATAGTCCTATTCCAATAACTCCATATTGCTCCTCCAATTACGGTGGAGCAGATCCAATGGGAGAGCTAGCACAATGAAGAGGAAGCAGAGCCCTGATGGCTGTAATGAGGTCCTAAACCTTACAGTGGGCTATTATGTCCTAATGCTTTAATGTGAACCATATGATAGGCATTGCATGTCTAAGTTATTGAAAAGTCAATATTTGTAAACTTGCCCTCACCTCTGATGTGTCCTGGGTTCTGGGAGTGGCTGTAGACTGCATAGAGAGAGAGAGGGGTAGGGGTAGTGATACGGTACCCTGTAGCACACCTGAGAGCTATCTCTTAAGACTAACACCCAAAACCTGATATAGAAATATACCAATACCAGACCTGTTCAAATATCTCAGTTACTTTCACATACAGTAAAAGTAAGTATTCAGATATTTTTTATTTAATTGTTTAATATTTTTATGCATTTGGAAATACACTTGGAAAGTATTTGAAAATACTAAAATACACTGCGATGCATTTAACCCAGGTATTTGAAATACACATTTTAAAATACTGTCAAATAACTTTTGGTAGACTATTTGGATTTTACAAATAACAATTAAAATACTCCTATAAAATGACTTGTTTTGAGCTGTGCATTTGAAAATACCAGAGACTCAAATACACATGTATTTTAACCAAGCTCTGACCCACAACATATTATTATGGCCCTGAGTTTATCCTTACCAGTGACCACATAACCAATTTAGGATTACACATTGATCCCATTAACACATGTGGATCCATGTAGCTGTGTTTGAGCAATTGTGCAGAAGTGTTGGGATCTTCCAGTCAGATCTGAAATAACACTACCTTATTTCATAGTTGTGCTTTTCTTAGAAAACGTCTCAGGCTAAACATATTGAGGTGTACTGTACATATGCAGTGAATCAGGTTTCATTTGTGCCAAGCTATATCTGCTATTTGTTTACGTTTAGATCAACTTCAGGAATTATTTTAACTTTGTTACAACGTTTTTTTGCGGGGTGTCCTTTTCATATCCAGCATTGTTCATTGTTTAAAGAAATAAATGAAGCAATAAAAAGGCAACTCTTATTGGATTAGACGGCCAGCATAGCTTCATGTGTTTTGCATTACTCTTTTCTAAACTTCTGTGTGAGGTAAGTGACTGAGGCTAGACATGGCAGTCACCCTGCAATCCACAGATAAATGCAGCCCACTCGTCCGCGGACAAAGTGGGGCAGATAGAGTTTCTCCTCCGACTGCTAAGAAAGCGAGGGAGTGAGTGAGAGAGCAGAGAGAGAGAGTGTCAGAGTGAATGATAGAATGAGCAAGTTAAAGGTTGTCCCGTGTCTGTTGTCAGAGAAAGACTGGGAGGAAGAAAAGGGACGTGCACTGACTGGGGGACAGATTCCCCAGCATTTTGAAGGGAACGTTCCCGTTCCCAAGTGTCCCCGTGCAGTCCCCTAATAGGATTTTCTAGGCTCCAGCAGGTAGTCTGAGTGAGACTTTGTTCCTCGGAACTCCCAGATAAGGGTTAATACAGCCCGATGGTTCCTCGGCTGCACAGACGCTTGGGGAGGCTCCGTCACTCCCACCCATTGGCCTGCTTTGTCAGCACCAATCCGTCAGAAAGGATTTCTCCCCCAGACTAAAACTCAGCGGACATTTCTGACACATCCAACAAACTTAATTGTTGTCTCCTGGTCCTGGTGCAGGCCTGTCAAGTCCTAACGAGTTAGCGTCTTCCGCAGGGATGAGAGAAAGTCTCACGGAAATCAATTTCTCAGTCGATTACACTTTGTCATCAGCCAAAACAAAAA